>QJPP01002739.1:0-193581 GCA_003996215.1 Jaltomata sinuosa | reverse complement strand
TTTCTCTTTTCGGTGATCAAATATAAGAACAAAACAAGAACAAAATGCTTTCTCCACCAAATATCCTTGTCCGCCTAAGCATGTATGAGAACAATTTCAAATATTTGAGAGAATATTAAGTACAGAAAGTTGATGGCTATATTGGGTAATAATGTGTATATATATACTACCACATACTGCCAACCTTGTTGTACAATGCCTCCACTTCCACGTGGAAGTGGAGGTGGCAACCAATTCATCCCGTTAAGTTATACTCGGGTATTGCATAAATTTATGGTAAAATATATATAACTTTTTGAATATATAATAATTAATAGAAAATTATTTCAAATAAAACCTACTATATTATAATAATAAATTTCAACATAACTAAATTTACTATCTCCGTTAAAATATTATAATGTATAAAAATCTTATAAAATAAATACATATACAATTATATCATAACAAAAATATTTTTCATATACCTTTAAAATACTTTTAAAAAGGTAATAAAAAATATAACTTTAAAATAAAATATTTTCAAATATACGCGCGATGCTAATAAAATTCTTAAATTTAGGTTCGTAATTCACCATCGCATGATTTTGATACTCAAGAACTCTTTTGGAACCCTCCCTTATGTTTTCTCACTGTTTCGGAACTGAAATGGCGTTTTAAAACGTGAAGTTGAGGCTTTAAATCGATTTTGACCCGACCCGGTTCGCGACCCGGTTTCTGCCAGACAGTCTGCGGTAAAACAGTCATAACTTTTTACTCCGAGATCAGTTGGACGTGAGGTTTTGTGCGTTGAAAACTAGACTCGTAGACCTTCGATTTGGTATTTCGGGTGACTTCTAACTCTTTATATATTGAGAGAAAAGCTCTGAGACATTTTACCCAAAGTTCAGAAAATTTATTAAAGAAACTTACGATAATTTTTGCCGACTTGTTTGTCTTCAAAACTTATCATACGACCAAACAAATGGCCCCGACACCGAACTACCGGTCCCTACAAGCCTTAAATGACTTGGGGCCACTACAAACAAGCTCTAACGGTACAAGGAAAACGTATACATGGAAATAACCGGAAGGGTCATTACATCATCCACTACTAAAAAGGACTTTTGTCCTCGAAAGTCAAGGTCAAGGGGGTACCTGAAGGCTCAAACAGTTGTGGATACTGATCCCGCATATCTCTCTCGGTCTCCCAGGTAGCCTCCTCGACTGGACGGTGCCTCCACTGAATCTTAACAACTGGGATCTCTCGAGACCTCAATCTTCTGACATCTCTGGACAAAATAGCTGTCGGCTCCTCAACAAAGGCTAAACCCTCACCCAACTGAACTGAATACCACTGCACACATGAGACTCATCTGGGACATACTGACGCAATATTGAAACATGAAATACAGGATGTATAGCTGAAAATATCGGAGTCAAGGCTAACTGATAGGCAACGCTACCAACCCTCTAAAGAATCTCAAACGGCCCAATGTACCTGGGGCTAAGCTTTCCCCGCCTACCAAATCTCATCACGCCCTTCATGGGCGATACACGAAGAAACACCAAGTCACCGACACTAAACTCCAAGGCACGAAGCCTACGATTAGCATAACTCTTCTTCCTGCTCTGAGCTGCCCGAAGTCTGTCCTAAATTGCTCGGACTTGATCAAAGGAATCTCGAAGAAAATCTGTGCTCTGTGGCCTAGAACTAAAACCATCAAACCAACCTACCGGTGATCTGCAACGCCTTCCATACAAAGCCTCAAAAGGTGCCATGCCAATACTCGAATGGAAACTGTTATTATAAGCAAACTCTGCCAAGGGAACAAACTGATCCCAAGAACCTCCAAAGTCAAGAATACAGGCCCGAAGCATGTCCTCCAGAATCTGAATGGTCCTCTTGGACTGGCCATCTGTCTGAGGGTGGAAAGTGGTACTAAGATGAACCTCTGTACCCAAATCTCGCTGAATAGCCCTCCAAAACTGAGATGTAAACTCAGTGCCGCAGTCTGAAATGATAGAAGCTGGAACCCCGTGCAACTGAACAATCTCACGAAGGTAGATCTGAGCTAACCTCTCTGCACCATAAGAAGTCTGAACCGGCAAGAAATGTGCTGACTTAGTCAGCCTATCAACAATCACCCATATGGAATCAAACCCATGAGAAGTACGAGGCAAACCAACAACAAAGTCCATAGTAATCCCTTCCCACTTCCACTCAGGAATGGAAAGTCGCTGCATCAAACCACCAGGTCTCATGTGCTCGAACTTAACCTGCTGACAGTTCAAGCACCGAGATACAAACTCCGCTATATCCCGCTTCATACCACTCCACCAGTAAAGCTGTCTCAAGTCTCTATACATCTTTGCTGTGCCAGGGTGAATGGAGAATCTAGTACAATGTGCCTCATGAAGTATCAACTGAATCAAATCACTAATCCTCGGAACACAAAGGCGACTATCAAACCTCAGAACCCCATCTGAATCTAGAGTAGCCTGGCTGGTCTCACCCTGAACAACCTGATCACGAAGGTCACACAACTGCTGATCCTCAAACTGACAGCTCTGAATTTGATCAATCAAAGTAGAACGAACCTCAATACCGGCGAGAATCTGCTAGGATCCGACAAGTCAAGCCTAACCAAATGGTTAGCCAAGGACTGGATGTCCAAGGCCAATGGTCGCTCTGAAACTGAAAGAGAAGCTAGGCTACCCATACTAACTGCCTTCCGACTCAAGGCATCCGCTACCACATTTGCCTTGCCCAGATGATACAGAATAGTGAAGTCATAGTCCTTCAGTAACTCGACCCATCTCCTCTGTCTCGAGTTTAACTCTCGCTGACTCGTGATATACTGAAGACTACGGTGATCAGTGAAGATCTCACAGTGAACTCCATACAGGTAATGCCTCCAGATCTTGAGCACGAAAACTACCGCTGCTCACTCTAAATCATGAGTGGGGTAGTTGCGCTCGTTGAACCTTAGCTACCTAGATGCATATGCTTATTACTCGACCCGCTGCATCAAACAACAACCAAGACACCAGAAGCATCACAGTACAGGAAGAAGCTCATGACCCTTCAACCGGCAAAGTCAAAACTGGAGCTGTAAGTCAATAAAAGGCCTTTTAAGCCTCTGGACTATCCGTCACACTGATCCGACCACTGAACTGGGACATCCTTCCTAGTCAGCATAGTCAAGGGTGCTGCTATGGAAGAAATCCCTCAACGAACCGTCTGTAGTAACCTGCTAACCCAATAAAGCTGCGGACCTCAGTAGCAGTAGTAAGTCTAGGCCAATCACAAACCGCAGAAATCTTTCTCGGGTCAACCCTAATCCCATCCTTAGACACCACGTGCCCTAGGAATGCAACTGACTCAAGCCAAAACTCGCACTTTGAGAACTTGGCATAAAGCCGATGATCTCTCAAAGTCTGGAGTATAACCCTCAAGTGCTGCTCATGCTCACCTCTACTACGCGAGTATACCAAGATGTCGTCTATAAAAACTATCACAAATGAGTCCAAATACGGGCCAAGAACCCTGTGCATCAAGTTCATAAAGGCTGCGGGGGCATTAGTCAACCCAAAAGACATCACCAGGAACTCATAATGGCCATAACGCGTCCTAAATGCTGTCTTAGGGATGTCCTCCGCCCTAATCCTCAACTGATGGTAGCCAGACCTCAAATCAATCTTTGAAAACAAGACTGAACCCTGAAGCTGGTCAAACAAATCATCAATCCTCAGCATTGGATACCTATTCTTCACTGTCACCCTATTCAGCTGCCGATAATCAATACACATGCGCATCGACCCATCCTTCTTCTTCACAAAGAGAACAGGAGCACCCCACGGTGACACACTAGGTCTAATAAACCCCTTAGCTAACAGATCCTGGAGCTGCTCCTTAAGCTCCCTCAACTCAGCAGGAGCCATACGGTAAGGAGAAATAGAAATGGGCTTGGTGCCCGGCTCTAGCTCAATAGCGAAATCAATGTCTCTCTCAGGTGGAAGGCCTGGAAGGTCGGTAGGAAACACATCGAGGAAGTCTCTAACCACAGGAACAGACTCAGGAGAAGTGGGGTCAGCACTAACATCTTGGACATATGCTAGATAAGCTAAACACCCACGGGAAATCAACTTCCTAGCTCGAAGACAAGAGATGATCCCAGATGGTGCATGGCTAACAGAACCCTGCCATACAACCGGGGATATACTGGGCACAACTATGGTAATGGTCTTGGCATAACAATCAAAAACCACACGGTGAGGGGATAACCAGTCCATGCCCAGTATCACATCAAAATCTAGCATATCAAGAATCATCAAATCACCCGAAGTCTTTGAATCACCAATAGATAGCATACAAGATCTCACAATCCGACCCACTACTAAAGAATCTCCTACTGAGGTCGAAACAGAAACAGGAACAGATAATGGCTCACTAGCCAACCCCAAACAAGGCACAAAGTAGGCAGATACATATGAACAAGTGGATCCAGGATCAAATAAAGCCATAGCAGACTGATGGCACACATAAATCGTACCTGTAATCACAGCATCTGAGGCCTCTGCCTCTAGTCTCCTAGGGACCGCGTAAAACTGACGACGACCTCCACCTGCCCGACTGCCATCCCTACCAACTGATCTGCCGCGCGGAGCACCACCTCTACTCTGACGACCACCCCCTCTAGCCGGAGGCTGAACTACTCGTAAAGGCTCGGCCAACTGAACTGTACCCAGCTGAGGGCAATCTCTAGCAAAATGACCAATCGCACCACAAGTAAAACAAGCCCCTGACGGCCTACTCAGTCGAGATGAACCAGCAGATCCCGTATGACCACCACGACCTGATGCCCCAGAAACTGTACCCCTCGAAGACTGGCCGCTATAGCCCTGATGGCTGCTCTGACCCTGCTTGAACTGGGTACTACCGAAAGTCTGAAGGGAAGCCTGAACAGGTCGGCTGGACTGACCCTGGTGCTGCAGTGGCTGATAACCCCGGCTCTACTGGCCAGGACCTTTACCACCATATCTAGAACCATATAGACACCCTGATGTCGAGGCCTCTTATCTCTGGACCCCTGATCATGTCACTGTAAGTCCTCTACAGTGCGGGCATAGTCTACGATAGCCTGAAATGACCGACCACTGGCAATCAATATCTCAGTTGGCTGCCTGATCTCTGGCCTCAAACCCCATACAAATCTGTGAATCCTATCTGCCTCGGTAGGAATGATCATAGCTCCGAACGGTGCTAGCTGATGAAAATAGGTCTCATACTCTGAGACAGTCGTAGACCCCTGCATAAGGTGAGTAAACTGCTCCCTGCGACGCTCACGATCACTCTGAGGTAGGAACTTGGCCATAAAGGCCTCATAAAACTCAGACCAGGTCAAAGGAGGTGACGATGGTGGTCTACAAGCAACATAGGCCCTCCACCATAACTTCGCTCGGCCCTCCAACTGATAGGTAGTATAACCAACCCCGTGAGTCTCCAACAAACCCAAATGTTGCAACATCTCCTCACATGTAGTAATAAAGTCATGTGGATCCTGTCCAAAAGTACCAGCAAACCTCGGAGGTGCTAACCTCAAAAACCTACCCAAAACCTTCTGCTCTGACTCTGTCATAGCTGGGCGAGGAGCAAAAGGCTGTGCAACAGATGGAACTGGAATGACCTCCGCACGGGGAGCCATAGTAGCAGGCTGTGCTCCTGAGCTCTGTGCACCCAGGGGCAGCCCCCTGAGCGGATGTCTGCGCTACCTCAGAAGGCCGCTCTCCAATCATACCCAAAAGCAGTAATAGTAATCCCTGAATATCTGGAGACTGAGCTGCGGCTGGAGCTGGCACAGAAGTGGGCACTGGAGATGGTACTGGAGCTGGTGCTGGAGCTGGAGCTGGTACTGGAGCTGGTACTGGAGCTGGTGCTGGAGCTGGTGGTACCTGGGCTGCCCCCTGATCCACATGCTGCTCGGGCTCTATCTCCACTCTAGCAGCTCTAGCAGGTGCCACTGCTCGAGGGCATCCTCGACCCTTAGCTGGAGTGGGAGGCTCATCTCTGCGTGATGCCGATGATCTCGTACGAACCATCTGTGGAAGAATGAAGTAGAACAAATGAGATTTCCAGAAACTTCAAGGGTTCTACGCACGACACAGAAGCAATGAAAGAGTCAAATTTCCTAAAATGCCACTGTAGCCTCCCAAAGATTGAGTACGGACGTCTCCGCCCCGATCCGCAGGACTTTACTAGACATTGGCTCCTATACCGATGACACCAGTAAACCTAAAGCTCTGATACCAAGTTGTCACGACCCAATTTCTCGGTCATGATGGCACCTACAACCCTCGGTAGGTGAACTAATCCCCATAGCCCAGGACAGTTAGTAATGGGCTACTATCTAACAAATAAGGAAACAAGACAAAGAGAATAGATAACAGGGATATAAATATATACATATGCAGAAACTAAACCAAACCCCAAGACCTGGTATCATAGTATAGAGACAAAACTACATACATGGAGTGCAAACGATCCAAAACAATATATACAGATGTCTCTGAGTGGTAATAGAGTACATAAAGCAAAAGATAAACTAAAGCTAAGCTCCAATCGTCAAAATCTCACCCTCAGTCTGAAGTAGTCCCCAAAAGACCTCCAAGCATGAATCACAGTGATCTAACGGCGATGGACCACGCTAGGATCTGCACCCAAAGATGCAGGGGGGTAGGGTGAG
Source organism: Jaltomata sinuosa (assembly GCA_003996215.1). Classification (NCBI taxonomy): domain Eukaryota; kingdom Viridiplantae; phylum Streptophyta; class Magnoliopsida; order Solanales; family Solanaceae; genus Jaltomata; species Jaltomata sinuosa. Next base: position 186,856 of record QJPP01002739.1, on the reverse strand, counting down.
CACCAAATACGAAGCATAAGGTACCCAGTAGGTATCATAGGTCGACTACGCACATATAAGATAAAAGCGTAGTAACAGACAGAATAGAAGCAAGTAGTCACAGAAATCAATGAAAGGTACACAGGAACTAGCCCAGAGGGAAATCAACAGAACCATATGTGAGGCCAGCAAGCAAAATATATACACCATAGGCACAGGTAAAAGTAAGAAACAACGCACCTGGGGTCCTTGCAATAACGGTGTATACATTATAAGTTTACGAAATGAACGGTATACCGGTAACCTCAAGTGTAAGAAGAAGAGAGAAAGAGTAATGATAGGCATGCTTAGAGACATGAATCAAGCCCAACTAATCATATCAATCTCAAATCCAACAACTAACAGTCTAGCAATAACCAATTTCATAATTAACCGTAACAGGGAATAATTCTACAAGTAAATAGCAAGAGTCTACCTACAGTCCCCCGGCCGCCTATACAACCGAGGAACACAAACAAGTGAAAACAAACCCTCCGGCATCCCATACTACCGGAGCGTACAATCAACAAACAACAAACAAGGGTGGAGCCTCAAACAATGAATGATATGATGCATGAAGATCTCAAGTGAAATGGTATCCCTGTATGTACCTCCTCCGGTGCCGATCCAGCCCAGCATGTAGGTTCCATGGAAGGACACTGCCCGTATACCTCTAATCCACCGTATACCCTTCCTCTGGCACACGCAGCCCAAAGCCCCAGGCCCGGATGGCAAGGTCCATGGAGGTCCCTGACCCCATACTAAAACTCAGTATCAAAACATGTCGTCCGGAAGCAAGTCCGGGTTCAAGATAGAGACCCAATCTCTAATATGCATGCCCAGACCCTGTCCAGGACTAAAGTAGTAGGAAGATATCTCAAAAACCCCTCAAAGGGTGCCCGGGCATAACCGGGTCTAAACAGTAGAAAGTCATCTCGGGTGCTCGGTCCGACCGAGGCTAAAATTATCTCAAGTAGCAAGAAAACTCAACTAGTACCCCGGCCCTGCCGAGTCTAGCATTAATCGTAAAACTGGTGATTGAAATCATAATTTTACTTTCTTTTACCCAGGATTATTTACAAGTTAAATCAAACCATTTCTAAATCACTTCCATTAAAAACAGGCCCCCGGGGCCATGCAAGGTTAGAAAATAGTGCCAGTAGGCCCGAAGCCAAAACCATAGTAAAACATGGATAAAACCTCTTTATATGCATGGAAATAGTATGATCACACACAATAGCTGCCCAGCAGCTCACAATCAACCGTTCGACCCTGCACAGGCCCACAGCTACTCTGCAAGCATAACCAGCCTAGAAGGATAATTCTATGCCCGGGACTCGCAGACATTCCCAAAATCTCACCTTCTATGTTCCAGAGTCAACAAGGTCTCACAGGAGCACAAGGGTAAATAAAATATATCGGCAAGTACTACAAGTAACGGAGGAACAACAGTAGGCGAACATGAATAAAGCGGTCGAGGTCTGTGGTACCAACCTAATAAACCAACCCAAGGATGCCCATTAATATAATTTTATCCTATATATGCGGAGTCTAGGGAAAAAAAACCGTAACCTACCTGTCGTCCGATGACAAGCTGCTAGAACGACGATGTCCACGCTCGAACCGCTCTGAGAAACTCTGAAATGAAATCAAATTCGAAATTAGGCTTGAATAACTTGACGTAGATAATTGATTTTCTCTTTTCGGTGATCAAATATAAGAACAAAACAAGAACAAAATGCTTTCTCCACCAAATATCCTTGTCCGCCTAACCATATATGTGAACAATTTCAAATATTTGAGAGAATATTAAGTATAGAAAGTTGATGGCTATATTGGGTAATAATGTGTATATATATACTACCACATACTGCCAACCTTGTTGTACAATGCCTCGACTTCCACGTGGAAGTGGAGGTGGCAACCAATTCATCCCGTTAAATATATACTCGGGTATTGCATAAATTTATGGTAACATATATATAACTTTTTGAATATATAATAATTAATAGAAAATTATTTCAAATAAAACCTACTATATTATAATAATAAATTTCAACATAACTAAATTTACTATCTCCGTTAAAATATTACAATGTATAAAAACCTTATAAAATAAATACATATACAATTATATCGTAACAAAAATATTTTTCATAGACCTTTAAAATACTTTAAAAAAGGTAATAAAAATATAACTTTAAAATAAAATATTTTCAAATATACGCGCGATGCTAATAAAATTCTTAAATTTAGGTTCGCAATTCACCATCGCACGATTTTGATACTCAAGAACTCTTTTGGAATCCTCCCTTATGTTTTCTTACTGTTTCGTAACTGAAATGACATTTTAAAATGTGAAGTTGAGGCTTTAAATTGATTTTGACCCGACCTGGTTCGCGACCCGATTTCTGCCAGACAGTCCGCGGTAAAACAGTCATAACTTTTTACTCCGAGATCAGTTGGACGTGAGGTTTTGTGCGTTGGAAACTAGACTCGTATACCTTTGATTTGGTATTATTGGGGACTTCTAACTCTTTATATATTTAGAGAAAAGCTCTGAGACATTTTACCCAAAGTTCAGAAAATTTATTAAAGAAACTTACGATAACTTTTGCCGACTTGTTTGTCTTCAAAACTTATTATACGACCAAAAAAATGGCCCCGGCACCAAACTACCGGTCCCTACAAACCTTAAATGACTTGAGGCCGCTACAAACAAGCTCTAACGGTACAAGGAAAACGTATACGTGGAAATAACCGGAAGGGTCATTACAGAGCCCCTTTGGACTTGGGACAAATTCAAACTAATGGTCTTATTTGTCGAAGGTATTAAGATATATCCTAGGTATAGTGCAAAGTGTATAACTTAGTAAAGCGACACACAGTGATGATCTAAGAGCAAGAGTGGTTTCATGATATGATCCCCTCAAGCGGACAACTTGAGAGTGGGAAAGCTCATGACTGTCGATGCACTGCTGATTGACCGATTCATGAGATATTTCCCTTAAGGATGTTTTAGAATGAACGTCCATGTAACCATGCAACCGTTCCAAGAAAGAGAAGAGGAATTGCAGGTGGAGGAAGAAGCAAGTGAAATAACATTTATATGAACTTATAACATGTAGAAAAACAATAACACATTGGACAGTTTTAAAAAAATAGTAAAAAGTAAATAAAGTAATATTAATAACAAAAAATACATAAATAAAGGGAGTTGGGGAAGAAGAGATCATGAAATATATAGAACAAATAAAGAAAATAATATGTAATGACCCTTTCGGTCATTTTCACATTTACGCTTTTTTTGTACTGTTAGAGCTTTCCGATAGTGTCCCGAAGTCATTTATAGCTTGCTGGAACTGGTGGTTTGGTGTCCTGGCCGTTCGTTTGGTCATTATGGCTGTTTTCCAGTTTTAGAGCCTTAACTTGAAATAACATTGACTTCAGTCAATATTCTATTTAAACACACTAAAAATCAATTTCTGACAGTTATGTTAGCTCCGAAGTATGGACTTTGGTCTAGTTAGGCCCTTGGTCGGGGTCTGGGAGCTTTCGGTTTGGTTTTGTGTGAGTTCTTGTATTTTCTAGCCAGTTGAACTTAAAAGTTTGACTTTTGTCAACATTTGGAGAAGACGACCTCGGAGGGAATTTATATTAGTGTTGTTAGTTCCAGAATATTGACTTTGGGCTAGAGGGACCTTTGGTTCTGGTCCCGAGGCTTCTGGACTCATTTTTAGATATTGAGTTTCATTTTGTCTTAAGGTTGGTTTTTGGGCATTGGGCCCACTTTTCGTGAAATCGACCTTTATTGGGTTTTCCATCAGTTCTGTTGGGTCGTGAATGCTATTTTTGATAAGTTAGCATAGTTTATATGCTCGCGTGAGGTCTCGGATGATCCCAATGGGCCTACCCAGAGACTTTATCGCTCTTGGTTTCTTCTATTGGCAGTTGCACGTACAGGCCTCAGGGCTTAATCGCAATCGCAAGGACCTTCCACGCGACTGTGATGAATGTCCTATGGACCTGGTACCTTTGTTCTTCACAATCGTGAAGTGCCCTTTGCGACCGTGATGTTGTCTATGGTTCCCTTCTCTATGTGATCATTGCATTCCTCGTCATGACCGTGATGAAGCCCCTCCCTTCTTGCTCTTCGCAGCCGCAATGGTTTAACCATCATGATCATTGCGACCGTATAGGGTCCCTTTGCGACTGCGATGAAGGACCCCTGGGCAGTATATAAACTCCTTTCTTCATTTTCATCACCTAAAATCCATATTCTCCATTGTTATAGAGCCCAAGCTTCTTTTTTCTCTGTGTGGCTTTAATTCCAGGCATGGGGGTGATAATTTTTGGTCCCGTGATCATTTTCGTGTCTCCTATTCGGTAAATTCCTTCTTAACTCCATAATTCTCCTCCTTGATTTTCCTTAAGTTATTCTTAGGTTGAAGGCTATTTTGAGCCATTGCCTTGGTCAAATTCTTCTAATACTCTGAGCATGCACTCACGGGAGTGTGGTGATTATTATACGGTTTTTTGTTTCCGGCTTGGTGACCCGAATTTCAACCCGACTATAGTTATGTTCTTGATAGTTTGACTTCCGTTTGGAGGTTCTCAGAGCGGTTCAGGCTTGGACATCATCGTTCCAGCAGCTTGTCATCGAACGACAGGTAGGTTATGGTTTAAATTTTTTAAACTTCTCATATATAGAATATAATTGTACTAATTAGCATCCTTGGGTTGGGTTTATTAGCTTGGTACCCCAGACCTTGTCCGCTTCTTTATGTCTATTTTATTTTGCTTTCTCCGATGATTTTAGTATTCATAGTAGATGATATTATCACCCTTGTGGTCCTATGCAACCTTGCTTTGATTCTAGACCATAAATTATGGGTTATTTGGGGATGTCCGTGAGTTCCACACATCGATATTGCGATCTTAGGCTGGTTATCTGTGTTGTAGAGCCATTGGAGCCTGTGCTGGGCCGATAGGTTGATTTTCAGCCATTGGCTACTGTTTGTGATTGAGCACGCCATTATCATGCATATACGAGGTTTTTCACATGTTTTACTATTGTTTTGGCTTTGGGCCTACTACTTGATGATTTTCCAAACTTTGCATGGCCCCGAGTGCCCATTTTTGATAAAAATGGGGAACTGACTTTTACAGATCTTCTTGGGGTAAGAAAGTTAAAAAGATGATTTTTTCACTATTTTCATACTTATACTAGACTCGACTGGGTTGTAGTGCTAGATTTAACTTCTTGTTAATTTTAAATGGTACTAGACTCAATCAGACCAAGATACAAATTGGTTTTACTATTGTTTTAGACTCGGTTATGTCTGGGCACCCTTGTTGGGGGTTTTTGAGACTTGATCCACTGTTTTAGACCTAAGTAGAACCCCCGGGCGTGCATTTTCGAGATTTGAGGACTTATTTGGATCTGACTACGCTCTAGATGTTTGTATATAGGTTATGAGATTTAGTATGTGGTCTATGAGTAGACCTCCATGGACCCTACAATTCTGAACCAAGTGTTATGGGACAAAGGTGATCAGAGGAGGGGTGTACAGTAGAGTAGAGGTACTTGGGAGCATTCCTTCCATGGATCCTGCCTCTATTGGGCCTTTGGGGCACCGGAGGGGGTAACATACGACACTGCTGGCACTTGGTTTTAGCATATCATATCATATCATTCATTTGTGTGAGATTCCACCCTTGTTTGCTTTTTGCTGAGTGTATGCTCTGGTAGTATGGGATGCCAGAGGGTCTGTCTTTACTTGATTTTGTTCCTCGATTGTATGGGAGACCATTGGGACTATAGGTAAATTTATTATTACTTTGTCAAGATATTGGTCCCTATTGTGATTACCTATGATGATTAGATATTGAGGGTTGTATTATATACCGTTGGTTCATTTTATAAGTTGCATATGGGTTACCGATTGATTCTTTCCTGACTTGAGAGTAGTAATATTAGCATGACTTGGTTATTAATCTTGTTTTTGAGCATGTATCGTTATTCTTCTTTCTTCCTTCTCTTTTTACTTGAGGTTACCGGTATACCACCTATTTCCAACTCTCTCTATATATTATTGTTGCGAGGATCCCAGATGTGTTATTGCTTTCTTTCACCTATGTTTGTGATATATATTCATTCTAGTAGCTAGCCAAGTATGTTGTTTTCTTCTTGTATCCTTCTCTGCTAGCTTCCATGTACCTATTCATTGTTTTCTGTGACTACTTGCTTCTACTTTGCTATATTACTGCCTTTATATCTTATATTCGCCCAGTCGGCCTATGATACCTACTGGGTACCCGTTTCTTTGCAATCGGTGCTCATACTACACTCTGCATCTTCTAGTGCAGATTCTAGTATGGGCCATCACCATTAGCTCATCGAGACTCGTGCGAGGAGATTTTGGACTGTCCCAAACTGAGGGTGAGCTCCTAATGGTCCGATCTTAGCTTTTAGTTTATCTTTTGTATTATGTACTCTCTTATTATTCAGAGACATATGCATATATTGTTTGGATATTTTGTACTCTATTGATGTAGTTCCGGCTCATATACTCTGATACCAGATTTTGGGGTTTGGTTTAGCTTCTGCTTATACATTCTTATTGCCTATTTCTTATCTCGTTCTTTACTTTTGCTTATTTGTACTGTTCTTCTGCATGTATGTTAGATAGTAGCCCATTACTAACCATTTTGGGCTATAGGGATTGGTTCGCCTACTAGGGAGGTTATAAGTTCCATCATGACTGAGTAATCTGGTCATGACAGCTTGGTATCAGAGCTCTAGGTTCATCGGTGTCATTGGTATAAGAGCTAATGTCTGGTAGAGTCTTGCGAATTGGGGCAGAGACGTCCGTACTCAATCTTTGAGAGGCTACAGTGGCATCTTAGGAAACATGGACCTTTTTTTGCTTCAATCTCGTGTGTAATATCCTTGAAAGTTTCTTGAATCTCACTTGTTCTAGTTCACTCTTATGCAGATGGTTCATACGAGATCGTCGACATCAGGTGGAGGAAAGCCTTTGACCCCTGCACCTCTGACTCTAGCTAGGGGCCGGGAAGGTCGCAAAGGTAGAGCAAGTGGACGTGCTCGAGCAACGGCACCGGTTAGAGCTCCTAGGGTCAAGGTTAAGCCTGAGTATGAGCCTGAGTTTGTTCCTGAGCAGCAGCATGTGGACCAGGGGGCAGCCCAGGTACTACCAGTGCCAGCACCAGCTTCAATGCCGACATCATCCCCAGCTCAGTCTTCAGGTATTCAGGGTTTACTTCTACAGTTGTTGGGTATGATCGGGGATCAGCCTGCTGAGGTAGCACAAACATCCGCTCAGGGGAAGCCCTTGGGATTCAAGTTTAGGTGCTCAGCCTACTCCTGTGGCTCTCCGTGCTGAGGTTCTTCCAGTACCATCTGTTGCACAGCCTGTTGCTCCTCGCCAAGCTATGATAGAGGCAGAGTAGAAGGCATTAGGTAGATTTCTGAGATTGGCACCTCCGATGTTTTCTAGTACTTCTAGTCAGGATCCACATGATTTTATTACGACTTGTGCGGAGATGCTACATCACTTGGGGTTATTGGAGACCACAGAGTCGGTTATACTACTTATCAGTTAGAGGTCCCAACTAAGTTATGGTAGAGGGCCCAGGTTGCTTGCATACCATCTTCCTCTTCTCCGTTATCTTAGACAGAGTTTTATGAGGTCTTCATGGCCAAGTTGTTTCTATAGAGCGACAGAGAATGTTGTAGGGAGTAGTTTACTAGACTTAAGCAGGGTTCTATGATCGTATCAGAGTATGAGACTCGCTTCCATCAGATTGCTCTTTTTGGGGCCATGATTGTGCCTACCGAGCCCGATAGAGTTCGTAGGTTTGTTTGGGTATTGCGAACAGAGTTTAGAGAGCCAGCGGAGATATTAGTTGCTAGTGGTCGATCATTTCAGGCTATTGCAGACTATGTCCGTACAGTGGAGGATCTACATCGCCATGATCCGGGGGCCCGAGATAAGAGGCCTCGACATCAGTGTAGCTACAATGGTTTGCATCACAGCGATAGGGGTTCAGGCAAGTGGGGCTGAGATTATCATCTAGAGCAGCACCAGGGTCAGTCTAGTCGATCGGTTTAGGCTTTACATCAGTCTTCTGGTGGGTCTCAATTTTAGCAGGGTCAGAGTAGCCAGTAGGGCTATGATGGTGAGTCTTCGAGGGGTATAGATTTTGGGGCATCAGGTCGTGGTGTCCATACAGGTTCAACTGGTTTATCTCGGCAGACTAGACCGATAGGGGCTTGCTGTGAGTGTAGAGTTATTTGGCATTATGCTAGAGATTGCCACCAGAAGAGTATAGTTTAGCTCGCCGCTCAGCCGGCTCAGCCATTAAGAGAAGTACAACCACCGGCTAGAGGAGATAGTGGTCAGGCTAGCGGTGGTGCTTCGCATGGCAGATTAGGTAGTAGGGATGGCGGTCGATCAGGTGGTGGTCATCATCAGTTTTATGCGGTTCCTAGGAGACCGAAGGTAGAGGCCTCAGATGCTGTGATCACAGGTATGATTTTTGTATGCCGTCAGCTAGATTTTGCTTTAGTTGATCCTGGATCTACTTGCTCATATGTTTTTGCCTACTATTTGCCTTGTTTGGGGTTTACTAGTGAGCCGTTATCTGTTTTGACCCCAATAGGTGATGTCTTTTGGGTTTACTAATGCCTCCGCAACTTTCACAGATCTGATGCACAGGGTGCTTAGCCTGTACTTGGACTCATTTGTGATAGTTTTCATAGACGACATCTTGATATACTTGCGAAGTAGGGATGAGCATAAGCAACTGATATGTCGATAATCTACCAACTTATTAAGCTTTTATCCATGAATTATTGCTATGTTTTGAATAGATTTAGAGGTTCTTATGGCCTTTAGTGATGTCTATGTAGGTACTTGTGATCAAAGATGGAAAATAAGGAAATGGACCGAAAAAGAGCTTAAAAGGAGTGAAGTGTGAAGTGATAAAAAAAGATGGAGATTCTGCCTTGAGATGCGGCACTTGTGCGACACGTACAATCCTTGGTGCATTCCGCACCTTTGACTGCATGGATCCTTGAATCGACTGAAGGATCTGTTATGAGGTACGGTCTCTTTGCGACGAGTACAACTCATGGTGCGAACCGCACCTCCTTCGCATACAACTCCCAAGTTAGCTAAGTCACTGGTCTAACTGAAGAGGGTGTGCGACGCACAAATCACGATGTGAAGTTCCGCACATCACTCGAAGGGCATTTTTGTCTAGAAATCTAGTGACATTTTAGAAAAGTATTTAAACCCATTTTAGGCACAATTGTAAAGAGAATTTTTTCTGCTCTGAATACTCTTGAGTAATTTTAGCTTTGAGAACAAGTTTCCTCTTTAAGAAGAAGAAAAGGGTTTCAATCAATTCTCTCTTCCAATTCTTAGTTCACCATTTGTGTACAAAACTGAGCTTAGATACTTAAATTACACTTGAATGAAGAGGAATTTGACTTACCCAATTGGTATATCTCTTTCTCTTAGTATGAGTACCTAATTTCATTGTCTAGGGATATGTTGATATGGGTGCTTGACAAATGGGTGTGGGTATTGCTAAGTCTTGCTAATAATTGCTTATTTGACATGGGTCTAGTCGTTACACCAATTTTTAATCCTAAAATTGGTGGTTGCAAACATTAATTTTCCTTACTTGGTTATGTTGTTGCTTGAATGAGAATTTCATAGATTCGAATGTGAGATTACTAGTGGGAACTTGAGCCTCCACTTAGGTTTAGACTAGAAATAGCTCATACCGATGGAATCACCCACTTATGGGTCTAAGCTAGAAATAGTATGACCTCCCCGAGATTTTACTTTGTTGTTTTGTTGTTAAACCGATAGTGCTTTAATCGAGATTGTCAGACATATCGTTGTTGATTGAGAGATGAGCAACCATTCCTAAAACCAAGGCTATTTATGTCAATAAGTGAGAAATTGCATGAATAGGCAATTACCTTATCCCACACTCAAGCCCCATTAATTGCACATCCCTAGTCGTCTACTCTCATTTGCACACCCGTTTTACTTTATTGTCTTGCTTGAATTGAGATTGTCATGACAGAAACCCAATTCCCCGCAATCCTTTACTTTCGTGTTTTCAAACACTTACTCTCTTAGTGAAGTCATTTCAATACAATCATTATTGTGCTATCTACAAGTCTTTGTGGGCACGACCCTGACATCCGTTGGGTACTTATAAATGTGTTTTGCTTGACGATCGCTGATACCTCCATATTTGGAGAGTACGTTTGAGCATTTATCAATAATGGTGCCATTGCCGGGGACTTGATTTGATAGCTATTTTTGATTGTAGATTTGAAATCACTTAGAGAGTACTTATTGCTTTTTATTTTGTTTGTTGTTTGTGGTTGATTGCAGGCACACACATCTCAAGCAAGTACTTCTCACTCAACCTACGTTCCCTTGAGTTTTTCTATCTTGTTTGACCATAAGTTGGATTTTTGGGAGCTGAGGAAGCAATGGGTGTGACCTACGCTAAAGATATTGACAATTGTTTAAAGAATGGTGCACGAAGGATAGAGAGCTATCACTCGCCTCCATACTTCTTGATTTTATGGTGAGGAGTGCAACAAATGACCGAGTTGAAACAATTAACGCCATTGGTGTTGTTGGGGCCATGAGGCTAGTAGAAGATGTTGAGAGTTCTAATAAAGGAAGTGATGAGGTGCCTGTGGCTGACCACGAGGTGGGTTCCCATGGAAGCTCCCAAAGTTTGAGCATACATGGTCATGCGAATCAAGGTTGGAACGAACAAAATGATGGCCATAGGATTGAAAGTATGCTTGTACAGGTGTTAGAAAAAGTAGGGGAAACCTACAGAATCATTGAGGAGTTGAGTCATGACCTTGGTAGTCTTGCCCAAACCATACAATCTCACTCCATAGACATTGAATGTCTTGAATATAGAATGCTTTGGCTAAGCTCATAATTCAAATCTAGGCAAGACAATGATGAAGAAAGGAGTAGTGGTGTAGAGAGTTCACTCAACCCCGTTGTTGTTGCAATGCCAATGGTAAGAAAACCCATAAACAAGCGAGTTTTGGAAAATGGTTTGACCAAATCTATACAATGCGAGAGTGAGGTGCCAAGAGTTTTCAGACCTTTCCCTACATGTCTGCGTCCCTTCCCTCGACGTTTGTTGCAAGAAAAAATGGATGGAACTCTGAGAGATTTTGAGTCTATATTGGATAGAATCACCATCAATATTCCCGCAAATACTGGTTTTAATAAAATGCCTGAATATGCCAAGTTTGTGAAAGAATTATGCACCACTTGCAATTTAGAGGATATTGGGATGGTTAAACTATCTCCTTTGAGTAGTGCAATTCTATTGGGTGAGTTCACCAATAATGCAGTGATGCAGGGTGTACACACTATTTGTGATTCGAGGGGAGTTCACAAGTCCACAAGGTTAGTATGCGATGAAAATGCAAGTGTCAACTTGATGTCTTTGGCTACCTTTAGATGACTGGTGTTGGGGCAACCCACTATCACAAACATGGAGTTCTTTCTGACGGATCGGTCGATGAAGCACCCCATGGGGGTTGGTTGCCATATTTTGATTAAGGTGGGACGGATTGTATACCCTGTGGATTTTGTTGTGTTTGATTGCAAAGGGAGCTTTGAGATACCCATTGTCTTGGGGCAATCTAGTCTAAAAACAGGGCGTACCTTGAGCAAAATGAACTTGTGGGAGTTAAAATTTTCAATGAATGATGAAGAAGCCACCTTTGATGTGAATAAATCTATGAAGCAATCGAGTGATCTCCAAATGGCCTTCACAATTGGAAAGATTGAGAAAATTGTTGACTTGCATATCAAAGAGGGATTTGTAGAAGAAGTGTTAGAAGGGGTACTATTGAATCATGATGGTAAGGGGATAGAAAAGTATCACAAGATTTGTTGTGCGTTAGTAAGAATGGGCTCCTACTCTTACCCTCCAAAGAAACTTGACCTCGATCTAAAGAATAGGAAAACTCCACCATCCAAACCTTTAATCATTGAAGCACCTACCATGGAGCTTAAACCATTACCATCCCACTTGAAATACGTCTACTTGGGTACTAATGAGACCTTGCCGGTCATTATTTCCAACAAGTTGAGCGACAAGCAAGTGGAAGCTTTGCTTAAAGTATTGAAGAAGCACATCCGAGCTTTAGGGTTGACTATTGCTGACATCATAGGTATACCTCCGGGGTTATACACGCACAAAAATTAACCTCCTAGAAGAAAGCATCCCTTGTATTGAGCACCAACGAAGGCTAAACCCACCAATACAAGAGGTGGTTAAGAAGGAAATTATCAAATAGTTGGATGTAGGGGTGGTCTTTCCCATATCAGATAGCACTTGGGTTACCCCAGTGTAATGTGTTCCAAACAAAGGTGGAATCACCGTGGTGCCAAATGAGAAAAATGAGATGATAGCTCTCAAACTCGTGACCGGTTTGAGAGTGTGCATGGACTACCAAAAATTGAAATCTTGGACGGAAAAAGACCATTTTCCTCTCCTGTTCATGGATAAAATGCTAGAGTGGTTGGCGGGCCGTGGCTTTTATTATTTTCTAGATGGCTATTCTGGATACAATCAAATATCAATTACCCCAGAAGATCAAGAAAAGATGACGTTTACATGCCCCTATGGGATGTTTTCCTTCGAAAGGATGCCCTTTGGATTGTGCAATGCCCCGGCTACATTCCAATGGTGTATGATGTCTATATTCTCGGATATGGTTGAACACATCATGGAAATATTTATGGATGATTTCTCGATAGTTGGGGATGAATTCAGTGATTGTTTAGAGCATTTGGAGGAAGTGCTTAAACGATGTGAGGAAACAAATTTGGTGCTTAATTGGGAAAAATGCCATTTCATGGTTAAAAAGGGAATAGTTCTGGGACATAAAATTTCTGAGAAGGGGATTGAGGTTGATCAAGCCAAAATTGAGGTCATATCCAAACTACCCTCTCCAAAAATAGTGAAGGGAATCAGGAGTTTCCTAGGGCATGCCAGATTCTATAGGCGGTTCATAAAAGATTTCTCGAAGATGGCATATCCTCTATGCAAGTTTCTCAAAAAAGAAGCCAAGTTCAACTTTGATGAAAATTGCATGAAGGATTTCCTAACTTTGAAAGACAAATTGACATCCACCCCCATCATCATTGCACCAGATTGGTCAAAGCTATTTGAGCTCATGTGCGATGCTAGTGGCATAGCTTTGGGGGCAGTGCTCGGGCAAAAAAGGGAGAAACTTTTTCACCCAATTTATTATTCAACAAGACGCTTAACACATCCCAACCACCATGATGGAGCAAGAATTATTGGCTGGGGTGTTTGCTTTTGAAAAATTTAAAGCATATCTCTTGGGGACCCTAGTGGTTGTGCACACTGACTATGCGACAATCCGATACTTAATGACTAAGAAGGATGCCAAGCCCCGATTAATCCGTTGGGTGCTACTTCTTCAAGAATTTAATTTTGAAGTGAAGGATAGGAGAGGGTGTGAGAACCAAGGGGTTGATCACTTGTCGTGGTTGGAAGTAGAGGGAAGGCCCGTAGGGGAACTTGAAATTAATGACTCATTCCCTGACGAGCACATCTTGGTTGCATCTCACGATATAACCCCATGGTTTGCTGACTTTGCTAATTATTTGGAAAGTGACTTACTTCCAGAAGGATTGAATTCACGTTAGAAAAAGAAGTTTCTACATGATGTCTAGAAGTACTATTAGGACGAGCCTTACCTCTATCATATTTTCACCGATGGACTAATCTGGAGGTGCATTCCTGAAACTGAGATGATGCTTATTCTTGGAGCATGTCATTCCTCACCCATTGGTGGCCACCATGGGGGTATGCGTATGACTACGAAAGTGCTACAATGTGGGTTTTATTGGCCAACTCTGTTTTAGGATGACCATGACTTAATAAAGGAGTGTGATAGGTGTCAAAGCGGAGGGGGCATATCTCGACGACATGAACATCTGTTGACTCCAATCCTTGAAGTGGAATTGTTTGACGTGTGTTGGGGCCTTTTGTAAGTTCACATGGGAACACCTACATTTTAGTGGCCATTGACTATGTGTCCAAGTGGGTTGAGGCTGTGGATTTGCAAAATAATGAGGGACGAAGTGTCACACCCTGCCTGAAAAAGCATATATTTGCTCGGTTTGGTACTCCTTGTGCCATCATTAGTGATGGGGGATCACATTTTTGCAACAGGTTTTTTAGCACATTACTCGAAAAATACAGGATCAAACATAAAGTAGACACTACTTACCATCCATAAACAAACGGACAAGTTAAAGTGTCCAACAAGGAAATCAAATCTATCTTTTCAAAATCAGTGAATGTGCATCAAACGGATTGGCCCCGAAAGTTAGATGACACACTATGGGCGTATAGGATGGCATACAAGACCCCGATTGGTATGTCTCCTTACCAACTGGTCTTTGTCAAAGCTTGTCACCTCCCGATTGAATTGGAACATAAGGCAATGTGGGCCTTGAAGAAATTAAACTTGGATTGGGAGAAAGTCGCTCGTTCTAGAGTGGAAGACCTAAATGAAATGGATAAGTTCCGGCTATGTGCTTATGAAAGCGCCTCTATATACAAAGCCTGAATGAAACACTACCATGATCAATAGATCTTAAAGAGAGAGTTCCACCCAGGAGATTGGGTGCTCTTATTCAATTCTAGACTCCGGTTTATTCAGGAAAACTAAGGTCCAAATGGTCGGGTCCTTTCAAAGTGCGTTAAGTCTTCACCAGTGGAGCCATAGAATTAGAAAAAGAGGATGGTTCGGTCTTCAAAGTCAATGGGAAGTGAGTGAAGAAGTACTTGGGCATTTCAGAGGACATTTACCTTGATGAGCCTTGAGTGGGAGGTACCTTCGTCGAGCCGTGACATTAAACCAAGCGCTTCTTGGGAGGCAACCCAAGCATTTTGATTTTTCTTTTCCTTACCTTTTGTATCTTTTCAGTTTTACTTCATGTGTTGTTTTTGTTAGCCTTGTAGTTAGGAACCAAGTTAAGGATGTGTGGGCTATAATCAGAATATGCACGCACCATGTTATCGCATGAAAGAGGGTGCACCTTGCACTATTGGTCGCCCAAAGAAAAATAGAAAGCTGGGAAGTTGGGCTCCATGGTATGCGACTAGTGTCGATAACATGAGAAATTGTGCGCATCACACATCAGTTTCACAACTCATAACAAAGAACTAGCAATTTCACCGGTACGAGTCAAGTTCTTTGAGGTTTGCATTCAGGGTGCATAGGCCGTGGTGGCCGGTCATGTTCAGTGAGATCTTCTCGTCTGACTTTATTCCATGGGTTTTGCTTTCAGTGCGGCGAGCGTGGCACTGTGTTAGGGATTTCCCTATGATCGCGCATGCCAGTCGGCATGGTTGTTATAATTGTGGGGTGGTTGGTCACTATTATAAGGATTGTCCCTGGTGAGGGATGGTTGAGCCTTTACCTTTGACTACTCAGTCCATAGTTAGATCATGTTAGTCCGATGCCCTTCTTGGAGGGCCAGAGGTAGAGGTTCCTGATATCGTTGCTCTAGGTAAGGCTTTTATTACCTTCGGCTAGTGATAGCATTGTTCGCGTTGTGATTCTAATCCTTTTCGTGAATTTGCTCATATGCCTACATGTTTCCCTTGTTTAGTTGTTTTACTACTTGTGTTGTAGTACATTTGTGAGTGTTTATCTCGATAGATTATTCTTTAGTAGTTGATGGGGTGAGTTATCCTTAAGAGGTGTTTACCCGGAGTTGTGACCCGTGGGTAGGTCTTGTTAGCCTCTTTTCTGGTTGTTTTTGTTTCTAGTTTATTGTGGTTCTAGACTTGTCTTGAGTATTCCTTTTCTAGTAGTCCTAGATAGTTGTTGCCTAGGCCATTATCTAGCATTGGCTAGAGGTCCTTACGTTGGTTCAGTGTGATACCAGTGGTAGCGCCGGTGTTAGAGGTCATGTCTTAAGTCGCGTAGTATTGGTTATGCTGTAAGCATTGGTTGGTTTTGTTTTCTTAAGTGATTGAGTTGACCCTCATTGTTTGATTGGTTTAGCAGGTTAGCAGGTATGGGTTGCCTTCCTGGTTTTCTTTAGTTTCTTGTCTGGTTGGGTTGTCTTCTTGTTTTCCACAATTTAAGTTGGTTTGAGTTTTCATCATTGTATTATGGTCGAGCTAGTGATTGTGGCATATGGTCGAGTTTCCACTGTAGCATCTCAACTAAGTGTTGATTATAGTATTGTGGTTGAGTTTTGACTATGGAATTGTGGCTAAGTGTTGTCAGTAGCTTTGTTGTTGAGTTGTGAATTTGGCCTACTCTCATCCCTTCAAATCAAGTGTTGCCAGTAAGAGTTATAGGAGCTAAGGGAACAACTCCAGAGTCTTCTGAGAAAGAATTTATGGAATTTAGTGTATCCTTGGAAAGGGTTTCATTTAGTTTGCGAAGGAGGGTGATGACTCCTTGTGTGCATGAATGTGTTCTAGTAGCTGACTGAAGTGGCGATCGAGAGTTTGCTTTGGCTTGTATATTGGTGACTTGCGTCGACCAAGCTTAGATTGTAATGTCATTTCCTTTGATAGATTTGATGTCAGAATTCCTTCTAGTATGAGATTGAGGTAGTGGTCATTTCCAGTACTACCTTTGGGAGCTTGTTGCATCGACTTCGGCTTCCTTGTTATCTTCTTTGGGGGAAATAAGTTTTAGTAGCATCTACGGATTGGGCAAATTGTGTATTCATGGCCTAGTTGGATCCAGTTCTGTTAGTGTCCTTCGATGGCGGATGAGTCTACTCATGGGTTTAAAAGAGGCATTGATTGGAAATTGAAGTTTGATTTTAGAATCGTAGGCTAGCAGGTTACATCGGATGGTTTATGGAAATTTCTCTTCGGTTATAGTTTCTTGGGTCAGAAAGCAGTGCGTTCGAACATATTAGCTTCCCTATTTCAGTTTTGGAGTGATAGTTAACCTTGGACGTCTAGTCCTTGTCTAACTATCAGATTAGGTTGGAAATTCTTGTTTCCAGCGGTGTTCTTATCAGTGCAAGGTCCATTCTACTTCGGTTGGATAGAATCAACGGTGGTGTATGTTATATGTGATCAAGTTGTGCGAGTTGAGACTAGCGGGGCTACTTTAGGTTCTAATGGTAATTTAAGGTCGATGGTCGCCTTGGTGATTTCAGGAGTTAGAAGTTTAAATGGGTTGGTTCTCCAAGAGGTCATCTATTGTATGGAATTCCAGTGTTGGTTAGACTCTGTCAGTGTGGGCCAGTAGCTGCGGTGTGTAAATGCTTTTGGAATTGGTTGTTTGTGTGGGGGTACAGTAGACCAAATGGTTTTGAGCCAAAGGGGTGAGTTGAAGGTTTATGCAAATTTTTGATAGCTAGATGGCGACCTTGGGCATTAGACATCTTTCCTTTGCTTACAGAGTGTTTGACTTGATATTCGCAGCATGTTGAGTTTCTTTCTGAGTTAAGACTAGTAAGGTGATCTTAAATCCAAATGGTGTTCGAGTAATTGGAGTAGTAGCGGCACTTTTAGAGCATGGAGCTTGATTTTTGGCTACGGACTCCGTGGTAGGCTTACCATACTCCTTGCAGGGTATTGGTTTTGGTTTGGGTTTTTTTGGAAGGTTGCCCTCATTCTTTCATTTAATGTTGACTCAAACTTTGCATGGTTCAGCGAGGTTGGCCTTATCCAACAGCTGGGAGATTCCTCCATTCACACAGGGTGTTTATTCATGCTTTTCCAACCCTGGTGTACGAGTTTTGTTTGAGCTCCGATAGTTGGTTCAGTTGGGTTTAGGTATCAGGATTGATCTTAGCAAAAGCATCCGTTCATTGTTTGATAGTTAGTCAAGACATGTTACTCAAATTTTTGATGATATACTATGGGTTGTTATATTGGATGGCAAAGGCTAGTAGACTATAGCTTGGCTTGGAAACAGTATAAGTAAAAGGGTGACCTCGTTTGTGGTTGAGTAGAAGTGGGAACTATGGATCTCCGATGGGTCAGTTGATGTTTTGAGGTTGGCTTGAGTGTTTGACTTGTTTGAAGCTTCATGAGTATGATACAAAAGGGTTCAGGTCAGAATAAAGGGTGTTTGCGGATCAACGGGTACATGAGTTAGAGTTTTGGTTGGTGACTTTGTGGGTGAACTTGGTTGTGGTATAGAGGATTTGAGTTCTCTGTGTTGATCACCTTGGTTCTTTGGTTTCGATGTTATGTTGGTGCTTTTTAGTTGAGATTCTAGAGGTTCAGTTTTGTTGATAAGCCTTTGGAGTTTTGAAGTTAAAGGTTGGAATCTAGCTTGGCTAGAGTGAAGTGGAGGCTTAGTTGCTTTTCTTTAGTTACACTTTGTTGGGTGCCATCTGGTTGAGGAGGATACCCGAGTTGTTCAAGAGAGTGGTACGGGCTTTGTATCCGCTGTTCTTAAGTCTCTAGTGTTTCCTTTTTTCTTGACTTTCGAGGACGAATGTCTCTTTAGTAGTGGATGATGTAATGACCTTTTTGGTCATTTATGCATTTTTGACTTCTTTGCACTGTTAGAGATTCCCTGTAGCAGCCCTAAGTCATTTATGAATTGCTGGGACTGGTAGTTCGGTGCCCGGGCCATTTGTTTGGTCTTTATGGCCGTTCCCCTGTTTTAGAGCTTTAACTTTGGAAATCGTCGACTTCAGTCAACATTCTTAGCTATCATGCTCAAAATAAAATTTTGACAGTTCCGTTAGCTTTGGAGTGTAGACTTTGGTCTAGTTGGACCTTTGGTCAGGATTCGGGAGCTTTTCAGCTTGGAACTCTCTTTCGTTATGTGTTTTCAGACCAGTTGGGCTGGTTTGGTTGAGTTTGTTCAACATTTGGAGAAGAAGACCTCGAATGAAAATTCAATCAATGTTGTTAGCTTTGGAATGTTGAGTTTAGGTAAGAGGGGCCATTGGTTTGGGTCCCGAGGCTTCCGGACTTGATTTCAGCCCTTGGGTTCTGTTTTGGAATTGTTGGCTTAAAGGTTGATTTTGGGCGTGGGGTCCACTTTTCATTAAATTGACCTCCGATAGGATTTTCATTGATTCCATTGGATCCAAAATGCTGTTTCTAGTTTAGTAGCATATTTCGTTTATGTCCTTGGGACCCCGGATGAAGCCCGAGGGTCCATTCGAGCTTTTTAAACTTAGCTAGTTTTGTTGAGTCTGGTGTGACCACAATTGTGGTCATTTGGACGTATTTGTGGCTACCACTTTTGCGGTATTTTGGCCGTATTTACAGAGGTTACTATTCATCCATGCCTCCGCATTTGCGATAAAAAGTGCCGCATTTGCGGTGTCTGCTGGCAGTATATTAAAAATTCATTCTCTTTCGTTTTTCAGATTCTAATTCATATATTTCCCAACTCCAAACCCATAATTGTCTCTACCAAAGTGCTCCCATCAATTATAAGCTTGGGGAATTCGTTTAGTTGACGGATTTTGTCGCTCCCTCATCACTTGGTTAGTTTCTCCTTCCCCAAAGTTGCTTCTTCTCCATTGTTACAAACCTCCATTGTTGTTGATTCTTAAAGCTTGGAAATTCCTTGTAGAAACTACTCTTTTGCGTTCTCATTTTTGTGGGTTTGGTGATTTCACTTCCTTGGCGTGTTTCACCTCATCGTGGTAAGTAGTTCTTGCTTAATTTTTGGTTTTCATTCTTGAATTTCCCTCATTTATTCATGATTTGAGAGGGCTGTTTTGTGCCCTTTTCCTTGGCTAAATTCATTCAAATTCGGGGCATGCACTCACGAGAGTAGTATGTTTATCGTGCTTCTTTTAATTTCTGATTTTGGGTTGTAGGCCCTGCGAGCCTGCTTTTTGACCCAAATTTTGACCCAACTATTATTATAGCAATATGGGTATTGTTAGTCTTGTTTTAATGCATAGTTTATATTCTTGATAGTGTGATTGCATTTCGGGACTTCTCAAAGCAGTTTGGGCTTGGACATCATCGTTCCAGCAGCTTATCGTCGGACGACATGTAGGTTACGGTTTAACCTTTCTAGACTTTGCATATATACGCTATAATTGCATTAATTAGTATCCTTGAGAGGGTTTTTATAGGTGTGTATTAATACTATATTACCCTTGTGGCCCCGTTTGGCCTTTGTATATGCCTCTGGACCATCGATGGTGGGATATTGGGAATGTTCGTGAGTCGCAGACATCTAGATGTTGCTTTAGACAGGCTATCTGTGCTGTAGAACTGATGGTGCCTGTGCAGGGCCGATAGGTCTGTTTGTGAGTTATTGGGCTAATCTATTTTTTGGCAAGAATATCATTCATGCAAAAGGCTTTTTGCATGTTTTACTACTGATTTAGCTTCAGGCCTACTATAAATGATTAGCTAAACTTTGCATGGCCCCAAGGGCCCATTTTCAGTAAAATGTTTATGGAAGGGTTTTTGGAACTGACTTTTATGAAACCTTTTGTAGAAAAGAGGATATTATGAAGGTTTTATCATTGGTTTTTATTCTGATGCTAGGCTGGGTTGGGCTGTAGCGCTAGACATGATTTTCTAAGAATTTAGACCGGGATATGTGCCGGGTACCCTTTTTAGGGATTTTGAGGCTTGATTATTGATTTAGACTCGGATACATTCCGGCCACCCTTGATAAAGGATATTGAGATTTGGCTACTATTTTAGACCCGAATACGCTTTGGGAACCCTTTAGCGGGGTTTGAGATTACTACTGATTTAGACTCGAATTGAATTCGGGCACGTACTATGAGGTTCCAATTATTGAGCTTTATATTGAGGAAAGTGTTTTTAGTATGTGGTCTACGAGTAGACCTCTATGGACCCTACCATTCTGGACCAAGTGCTACGGGCCGAAGGTGACCAAAAGGGAGGTGTACGGCGGAGTAGAGGTACTCAGGAAAATTCCTTCCATGGATCCTGCCTCTATTGGGCCTTTGGGGCACCGGAGGGGGTAAATATGACACTACTATCACACCTGGTTCTACCATATCACATTATCATGCATATTGTATTCCTATTCCACTCTTGTTTGTTGTGTGCTTAGTGTACACTCTGGTTGTATGGGTGGTCGAAGGGTTTGTTTTTACTTGATTGCGTTCCTCAATTGTATGGGCGGCCGTTGGGGCTGTAAGTAGATTATATTACTCCCTTCATCTTATAGATCTTGTTACGACTTTCAGTTCCGGTTGGATTAGTGGTTTTTAGCCTGTTGAGGCTCTGACTTTTGGACTTGATTATTGAGGGGATAGTGGGTCCTATATTTTTGAGGCACTGTTTATGTGGCCTTTTGAGCAGTTATGGGTTATCAGATTTTACTCCTTATCTTGGTCCTTGATTGTGGATATCGGCAGTTTGTGGCTTAGTTAGTTCATCCTACGGTTATAATTGAGAGTTTGTTTTATGTCTATTCTTATATAGAAATTGATGTTTTAAGCATGTTTCCCTTAGTGTATGGCTTCTAGTTGATTATGTTGGCTTGCTTTCCTTCTTTCCTCATTTACTTGAGGTTACCGTGATACCGCCATGTTTCTAAATTCTTTCTTTTTATATACTAATATTGCGAGGATTTCAGGTGCGTTCTTGTTTCTTTCATCTGTGTTTCTGTGTTATATATTTATTCTTTGCTAGCATTGTATGCTTATAACTCTTGTTTGACTATTCTCCGTGCTAGTTTCCATGTGCTTTCTCTATTGCTTCGGTGACTGCTTTTTTGTTATCTGCTAGTTACTATTTTTATATCTTATATGTGCTCAATCGGCCTATGATGCCTACTGTGTACTCGTTTCTTAGAAATTGATGCTCATACTACACTTCTGCATCTTTTGGTATAGATATTAGTGTGAGCTTTTTCCATTGATCACGTGGATACTCGTGCAACTTTTAGACATTCGAGACTAGTGTGAGCGCCTGACGACCAGGCCTTGACCACATCTCATCTTTTGGCACTGTTACTCTTTGTACTTTTGGAGATAGTTGTATATTCTATTTTATTACTTCTAGCACTTGTATTCTATTAGAAGCTTTTGTACTATCGATACCAAGTCTTGGGGTTGGTGTAGTTTTCTTGTTTATATATATTCAGGTTGTTGCTTCCGCATTGTTCTATCATTATATTCTGCTTCCGCTTATTTTTGCTTATTGTGCGTATTGGATAGGTAGTAGCCCGTTACTAACCATTCCGGGCTATGGAAATTGGTTCTTCTACTGGGGGATTGTAGGTGCCATCATGACCTAAGAAATGGGATCGTGACAGCAGGAATCTGTCCTTGCGCCTCAACATGATGTTGTACTCAATCTAGATTCAGTTTTTGATTGGCTTAGTCACCTATAGTTCTAAATCTTGAAGCAGTTTTTTGATTTCAGGGTCAAATGGAATCAAGGTGCCTTGAATTCTAGTATTTGGAATGAACTACCTGAAACCTATAATGTAACAAAAAATGACTTAAAGTTAAAACTAAACAAATTTATAAGAACTCAAAATAGAATATCAATTTCTAATAATTCCTCAGCAATAGCGCCAAAAACTTATTGCATCCTTTCGCACATGCAAGTGTATGCGGCCCGACAAGTAATATTTGTAAGTCCAGATATTGATGAATTGATACCTAAAGCAAATTCCTATTTTAATTGTTTAGTATTATAAATGAGAGAAAAGTGTTGGTTTAGATTATTAACTACTAGTGACTATAAATAATAAGACTTGAACAATTTTATGTTATTTTGTGATTTCAGAGATGATTAATGATCCACGGTTGTGGACTTAGAATAATCCAATTGAGTTATCGGTTAACTAGTTCAAGTGATTTCAAGAATTACTAGTTGTGGGTTGATATTGCGATATTGAGCGTCTTTCCAAACTACATCTAGGCCTACTCGACTATTCCTAACGCCTATATTCCTATGGTCATTGGTCGATAGCAATGTTCATGTGATTAATCTTACGTATCAACTAAGAAAAGCTCACATGTTTATTCTTATGCACGTTAGTGAATTGTTCGCCCCTTAAGGGTTCCAGGACCAAGCTCTACCTTTTGTTATTGTGAACATAATTTCCTATTACTAGTCCAACATATGATCCATAAATAGTATTTGAGAATTGGCCGGATATTCAAATAATTAAGATCAAGAAAAGATAAGTAACTCAATAATGGAAATTCAATTAAACTAAATTAAAATTCAAACATTAACATTCATATTCATCCACAACCCTAGATACTATAAGTTTAGCTACTCATGAATTGATTCCAAATGAAATAACTCACGAATAGACAAACATTCAATCATAAAAATAGAAAAAAGATAGAAAAACCTAGGTAGAAAACCCTTTTTCTTCCTTCATGCGTGTATTCTCTCCAAAGTATCGGTTCTTTTCTCCTCTCATTCATTTCTCCCCTAAAATCTGAATAAAGGTAGTATTTATAGGGCTCCGGGGGGTTTAGGGCTAGTTCTAGGTTGAAAAGACAAATCTAGCCAAACACGGCTGAGGTTTGGCCTGCTGCGGTGCCCTGTGCAATGCCACATGCATGCTGGGCAGTCCACTCGCGTGTGCTGCTCCCTTGCACTACAGGGGCACCTTGGGTGGTGCTCGAGGCCCTTTCATTATGTGTTTTTTGGCCTTCTTTCATTGTTTTGCCTCCGTGTTGTTTTCCTTCATTCTTCAACCTACACATCAAAACAAGCTACATAAGGGTATTTCATATAAAGTAACCTCAAAAGCATATTAAAATAAGTGAAATGTTAGACAATCCATAGCTTAAATTCATGACTTTTAGCCTCACATCACGCCTCATCCTGGGAACATATAAAGCACTTTTGCATAGTTTTAATCGATTGTATATTTCAGATATGCAAACGATCAATGGGAGAATCACCAACAAATGAAAGTAAATCTTTTTACCATCACAATAAGTAGACCACATATACCCTCTTGACCAGCACCATTTGTGTTGAACCAAGGTTACTAGCAGTTGCAGAGACACCTTTCTTTAACGCAATGTCATTTGATACCTCTTTGTCAAAAACATTAACCAAGTATATAAGTAGTATTGTATAATTTGAGTAATATATAGAATAGTATAAAATAAGATATATTAGATAAGAGATATAGAGAAGAGAGATAATGTTTATTCTATTGAGTGTGTTACAATGATGAATAACATCCCAATTTATAGAATGAGAAATCACTCTAAAGGTCACCAATATTAAGTGCCAAAATTAGTAGATACATTTTTATCCACAAAATTAGTAGATACTTACATATGATTGTAAGTAGTTCATGTATGTGATATATATAAAGTAAATGGACAATCCACTTCAACTCAATATATTCATTATACTCTCCCTTGGATGTTCATAGATAATGTGCCTCGTTAAAATCTTACTAGAAAAAACTCAGCGGGAAAAGCCTTGTGAATGAAAAGAGTTCACAATCTTGTAATACGTTTTGATTGCTGCCTCATTTAAAACCTTGGCAGGAAAATCCAATTTGGGATAAACCTTGGTTAAGACAAAAAGAGTACAACACGTATTTACTCCCCCTGATGAAAACTTGATGTGTCAGGATTTCACGACACTTTCGACGCTTAAAACTAAGGATTTTTGGGAGTTCATAAGTATATTTTGTTGGTTTTGATGTCATTTGTTACATATACAGGGAAAAGTATTGAAAACATGAAAATGATAAAGTGTTGCAGATTTCTGGGCAACAAGTCATGCCCCATGGGCGTCACTCCCACGACGGCCCGTGGGAGAAAATGTCTGAACAAGGCAGTAGGAAAAGCTAAGGCATTGAAGCTTGAAAGGCTGCCGCAACACCCATAGATGACATGATAGGACATCACAGAGCCCATAAATATAAGCCAGGGAAAATGTGAAGAAGCCAAGTAAGGGCGACATGCATCCACGACGGGTGTGGCAACTACGACGCCCCATCACAGACGCCCATGGAAATAAGGAAACAAAGATGGGGAAAAGTTAAGTGCATCCAATGGGCAACCACGACGGGCATTGCACCCATGATATCCTATCATAGCCACCTATGGAATCAAGGCAGGAGGCCTGGAACCAAGACATGAAGAATCCCGACGGTCACCCACAATGCCCGTCACATCCACGATGGCCTGTGGGGCATCCCGTCGGCAGTGCCGCGTCTATCTTTCCTAGAATAGTTAGGATTTGGTATTTTTGTCTATAAATACTTCCCCTTAGGTTTTATTTTGGTTGTTACTCATTATTCTCGTACAACTACGACATTGTTATGTTTGGTTTGACATTATATCACAAGTTCTTGATATTAAAGATTGTTCTTGATTTTATTGAAGTGTTCTTCATATTTTATTCAATATTTTGGATTTCTTTACTTCTTCTTGTAAGTATCTACACATGATTGTTCATACAACCATTGATTGTTTACTTATGATTATGAGTAGCTAAATCCACAACCAAGATAGTGGGAACCATGAAGGATTAACAAAGTAGGCAAAGTACTTGGTAACTCTAGGGCGGTGTTTATGCATGTATTATTCTTCGCTTCGTTTTGATTGCTTTTTAACGGTGCACAATGTTAGAAATCACCTTGTCCCTACTTTCTGGATAAAGGAGGTAACAAATGGAAAAAGGTTTGTTCAACGACGGAGATTTGAGGCTATCAACCCTTGTTTAATAGCTTGACCTTGTTTGGGAATAGCTAATCTAGGATCCAGGGTAAGGGCTAGTAAATCATACACCTACGGTCAGACCAAGGCGTGTCGTGAAATTCATTTATCATAGGGACCAACTATTTAGGTGAACCTAACTTACCAATTTTGCATGCTAAGGACCAAGCTAGTTTACTAAGTATAACGCCTTACTAAGTTATGATCTCATGGGGAACACTACACTAGTTGCTTCTCTTATTAATAACAGCCTTTGAAACTGATACTTGTTACTTGTTATGATTCTAAGTTACATTTAATATTTGCTACTTAAAACCCCCCCTTCCAAGAGAAATAAATGGCTAACTAGATAGGTGTTGCTGCTACAAGAGTTTAACTTTGAAGTCAAAGACCGAAAGGGCACAGAGAATCAGGTAGCAGACCACTTATCTAGACTAAAAGAAGAGGCACTGTTGAAGACGAATGATGAGAAAGACATAGATGATTGATTTCCTAATGAGCAAGTGTTGGCTGCCTTTCAAAACCTGATTCCATGATTTGCAGACTTTTCCAACTACTTGGCAAGTGATTTGGTGCCTCCTGATATGTCTGTTCACCAAAGAAGCAAGTTCATTTCCGATGTCAAGAATTCTTCTGGGAGAAGCCATTCTTGTTCCGTGTGTGTTGATACTATAATCCAGAGATGTGTGCCTGAAGATGAGATAATGGAGATACTAGAGGCTTGCCATTCATCCCCTGTTGGGGGACATCATAGTGGTATCCGACCACACACAAGATCTTGCAATGCGGCTACTATTGGCCGACCATTCACAAAGACGCCCATGATTTCATTAAAGCTTGCAACAGGTGTCAAAGAGAAGGAGGTATATCAAGGAGACACGAGCTTCATTCTAATCCTATCCTTGTGATTGAGCTATTTGATGTTTGGGGTATTGACTTCATGGGGCCGTTTTTGTTATCTTATGGAAACCGATACATATTGGTGGTTGTTGACTATGTATCAAAATGGGAGGAGGCAATTGCGCTTCCCTGTAATGAGGGTAAGTGTGTCACAGCGTTCTTGAAAAAGAACATCTTCTCCAGATTCGGTACACCAAGGACAATCATTAGTGATGGAGCTTCTCACTTTTGCAATAAGCTGTTTTGGGCTTTACTAGAGAAATATGGAGTGAAACATAATGTTGCAACCCCCTATCATCCTCAGACTAGTGGGCAAGTGGAAGTCTCCAACCGCGAAATAAAGTCAATCCTGTCCAAGACTGTAAATTCCAATAGAAAGGATTGGTCGCGGAAACTAGATGATGCTTTATGGGAATACCAAACTGCATTCAAGATGCCAATAGGTATGTCACCATATTAGCTTCTGCTTGGGAAGGCGTGATATCTTCCTGTTGAGTTAGACCATAAGGCCATCTGGTCATCGAAGAAACTTAACTTAGATTGGTCTGAGGCATTATTGCAATGGCTTGGCAGTTGAATGACTTGGATGAGTTCCGCCTGAATGCATATGAGAGTACAGTCTTATATAAGGAGCAGATGAAACTGTATCTTGACCGAAAGATTGAAAAGAGAAATTTCCAGCCAGGTGAATTGGTCCTGTTTTCAATTCTAGACTTCGCTTGTTTCCTGGAAAGTTGAAGTCCAAGTGGATTGGACCATTCAAGGTGGTACAAGTGTTTCCTCACAGGGCTGTTGAACTTGAGAATCATGATGGCAAAAGGTTCAAGGCTAATGAACAGCGGTTTAAAGCATATTTGGGTACAACTGAGGAGCTCAAAGCAATTGAATCCTAGTACCTAGATGAATTCATCCCAACCAAGGAGCGTGATAAAGTCTGAGTAATCAAGTGACCTACATCGTGCCGCGATGTTAAATATGGCGTGACATGGGAGGCAACCTATGTATTTTCCTTTTTATTTTTATTTTGGATTTTGTAAAGTGTTTTGGTGAAGTATGAATAGACAAAACACTCACGTCATGCCGCGATGTTAAATCAGGCGCTGCATGGGAGGAAACCCATGGACTAATGTGTGTTGAATTTGTAAAAAGTGGGGAGTTGAAAACAAAATTGCAAGAACTGTAGGTAAAAAGTAGTACCACGGGATATGTGACAGGCCGTCGCAGGTGCCACGCCCATGGGACTAGGGCATCCAAGCCAAAAAGACGCTAAGTGTTGAGAAAATTATGGTCTGTCCCATTTCAACGCCCTACATGATGGGCCATCGCAGCTCCGACGGGCGTGGGAAGTAGGCGTAAAGCAAAGTATATTTCAGAATGAACAACTGACTCATTACCACACTCTGCATGATGGGACATCGTACCCCTGATGAGCGTGGGAGTCGAGCTTGAGATGCCCAGGTAAGTCACTCATGATGGGCTGTCGTGTAGCCCATCGTCTGAGTCGGTCAAACAATCTCAATAATTTTTAATGTCTCTTAAATTCTGACCCGATCCGACCTAAAACCCCATTCCCTTTTTCCCCGCTTACGTTAAACATGTGACCTCAATCAAATTGAGGTCAATTATTCATCTCCCTCCTCCAAGTTGTTCTCTCCCAAAAATCACGATTCCCTCTATCAAATTTCACTCAACCCACAATCTAATTCCATATACATATCACAAATCTTATCAAGCATCAAGCAAAGAGTTCTTCCCAAAGTTCTCCAAAGTTTTTCCTCTTCTTCAAGAGCTTTAAACAATCAAGAAGTAAGTACTTCTGTATTGAAGATGTTTCATTCTACCTGATAAGTTGAAAATAATAACTAAGGGTTACGGTGTTTTGAATTTATAGTTGTTTTAGTGAACTGTAGTTGTGATATTTTGACTAATGATTGTGTGTGTGTAAAATTGTTTAAAATTGGAAATTAGAGCTGTATGATTGGTGTGAGTGAGGTGTTGATATTATGTTTAAAATTTGTACATGTTGAGAGGTGAAACTCATGCAAACAAAGAATAAGGGAGAGAACATTGTATGCCTGACTTGATCCCACGGGCCAGCAGATGGGCCGTCTGAGGAATGACGGGCGTCGATCAATGCATTGGAAATGGTTCAAGGCTTGAAAAAGCCTCTGCCCAGATTCGACACCCAATCTGACGGGATATCGGACCTCCCACGCCTGTGGCAGGAGACTATGGGAGGACATCTTGTCCTTAAAAAATCCCACTGTAAAGATCCGACGGCCTTTCCCATGGGACATTGGACCTCTCACGCTTGTGGCACAAGGTCGTGGGAGGACTATTTCACCGGAAAACTTCACTGGATCATTCTGATGCCCTGTGCCATAGGACGTCGGACCTCCCACGCCCATGGGAGGCTTAAAGTACTGATTTTTTTTCTAAGTGTACATTTTTTTGGGTTTAAATTTTTTGAATTATGTGCTAACGATGGTTGCCTGCAGGTACTATGGCACCAAAAATACCACTTCGATACGCGGGGGGAGGGGGGGAGCAAAGGATACTTTAGTCAAGTCTCGACTAAAGGATCAATCTGATTCTAAAGTCGAGAAGAGTGATTTAGACAACACCCCCTCGTCCAGGCAACCATTTTTTGAATTATGTGCTAACGATGGTTGCCTGCAGGTACTATGGCACCAAAAACACCACTTCGATGTGGGGGGGGGGAGGGGAGGGGGGAGCAAATGATACTTTAGTCAAGTCTTGAATAAAGGATCAATCTGATTCTAAAGTTGAGAAGAGTGATTTAGACAACACCCCGTCGTCCGGGCAACCAGAAGAAAACTGATAGTATCTCCTTCCCCTCGGTCTAAAGAGGAAGGATAAAATGCACCTGTAGAGGAGGAAGGATCATCTTTTGGCTTGACTAGTTCTAGCGTAGAAAAGGAACATGCTCCTTCACCAGCTAAAGGAGGGAAAGAACTAGCTACCCAGGTCTCTAGTGGCACAGGAACCTGAATTGAGTCGGGAAATTATGATGAATCAAGGTTTGAGCACAGCTCAGCCAAAGACACAGAGAGTGATGCTGAGTCTGACATAGATACCACCATTTCAGAAAGGGAGACTACTTCACCCCATGCCGACAAGCCCTAGCACAACACTGGTACTCACTCGGGAGAAAGCTAGGTGAAATATCAAAGAGTCAAAGAAAATATTTGATTATGGGCTCGAGGTGATAGCACGGGGAAATCTGAGATGGACTATCACTGAGGAATGAAGGATATATCCTTTAAAGCTAAAGAACTTCTCCAATCTTGATGAATATTTGTGGTACTACTAGTTGGGTTGGACTAGCAAGCCACTCCCGGACTACCAACCGCTTATTGTGTGGGATTTCTATGCGAACTACCAAGCCATAATGGAAAGTAGATGCCAGAAGGATCAAAGAGCTGCCAACTTGCCCACTCTTGAGAGCATACCAGTGTGAGGTGTCCCTGTGACATCTCCTCTGAAACTATCAACAGTTTCCTTTTTAGGCTGGGATATGAGATTATCGCTGACCCCGTTGAATATGTTGATCAGAGGAAAACTGAAACCAAACGGAAAACATGGTTGGCCAAGCGGCTCACAAGAACCAGGAACCCAAGATGGCTAAATCAAGACAAGCCAAAAATCACAAAGGCCTCTCTCTCATTTGAGGCCAAGTTCTGGTGGGCTATAGTATGACTGCAGCTGATGCCGACGGGTAGAGACAACCTGCTCACTCTGGAAAGAGCTATCTTGGTGGCTAGCTTGTTATCAAAATACAAGCTAAACTTTGGGAAAATAACAGCTGAAGAGATCAGAGACAGATTTACCAAGATAGGCTCCTCCTATCCATTTCCCTGCCTCATTACTGAGCTTTGTGACAAAGCTAATGTCCTAAAATATGCGAGTATTGATCGTTTGGAGAGGGACACTCAGACACATTATCCCGAGAGGTCAAAGGATGAAACTTGAGTATTAGGTTTGAGTGGTTCATTAGAACCACTAGCCCTTACCCAAGAGGCACATATACCAACACCAGCGGCAACAGATTTCGTCGAAGCTAGTATTTGACTTATGGGACTTTGTATACCCCAAGATTTGTCAAGCCAGATTGGAAAAAGAAAAAGAGCCTGAACTAGAAAAGGAAAAAGAGCCTGAATTTCCCCTGTGTCCATCTGAATGCACGAAGAAGAGGAAGCACAAAAATAAGCAGGTTCAAACAGACAACGCACCTCTTAGCCCCAAGTCTCAAAAGAATATAGTGGATAGAGCCGTGAAGAGAAATAAGAAAGAGTTAGAGTGAGCAACGAAGGAGTCCCTAGCTATGCACCAGACCGAGGTTGATGCTGTTGGCAGGGGTGGTTTGGATAGTGGTGTTTCGAGGATTCCTGATATACCTTCTTTAGACCCCATTGTGGGAGTTCATGGTGATGATGCTGCTTCTGGGGAAGCTGATGATGATGGTGTTGAGAGGACTGCAGAGGCAGCCTCTAATGTTGTGAAAGATATGGGCATGATCTAGTGGGCCCAACTATAGCTACAATAATTGACCGTGCTTAGGCACCTTAGGTATGACTTGTATCCCTCATTTTGTTATATTTTTAGTGCATTAGGGACAATACACGACTTTCTAGATGGGGTGAGGGAAGTTGTGGTCATCTGGTTGGGTTTTTATAGAGTGTTTTGGCAAAGTCTGACTAGCCAAAACACTCGCGTCGTGCCGCGATGCTAAATCAAGTGCTGCATGGGAGGCAACTCATGAGGGTATCTATATGGTATTCACGTCCTTGGGGTTTTCTTGCCTGTGTTGTTTCCCTAAGGACTTTTAATTTTTGTTGAACCAGTATGTTTAGTATAGGATGTGTGTTTGTAGAAGTGAATTAGAAACTGAATGCAGCCATTGTCTGATTTTCGAAAAATGGAGATCCCTCCATATTTTTGTGCAATAAGGTGTTAGAACTGACCTTGATGGATCTGTAAATGACAGCATGTATATAACTGAGATAAGTAGCTTAAGCTAAGGCATAAACTGGTAATTAGCTAATCTGTAGTCTAAACTCTGTGCTATGTGTGAAGTGAGCTGCTTAGTATTTGTTCTTGCTGTACTGTGCAATCTAGAACTTGCCTCGTTAGTCATGCTGTGGTTGTAGAATGGTTTAATTAGGATATGATCATAGGCTGTTTTTGGAAATAAGCCACTTCAGCCAAATGACCTACCAAATGAAAAGTAATCCCTTTGATCCCTGAATTTGAGCCTAAAGTTGACCTTTTTGTTGTTAGCCTAGTTACCTTCCCTGTTTCTTATAAATCTCTGTTTTGGCCCTGGTCCCTCCTTGGAAATTGTGCACCTCAACTCAGGCTAAAATTCTAAGTTGAGGGTGGCTAGTATAGGGGTAAGTATATAGTGTGGGTATGAAA
The DNA here is from genome assembly GCA_003996215.1 of Jaltomata sinuosa. NCBI lineage: Eukaryota > Viridiplantae > Streptophyta > Magnoliopsida > Solanales > Solanaceae > Jaltomata > Jaltomata sinuosa. The sequence continues at coordinate 154,751 of QJPP01002739.1, read as the reverse complement.
AGATTGGGTTAGTGATAGAAAGAAAGAAACTGGGTGTGGTTTGTGTGCTAAAAAGAAAAAGAAAAGAAAAGAAAAAAGAAAAAAAAAGGAGTGAAGAAAAATATGAATGAAAAGAAAAGTGCAAAAATGCAATATAAGCCACACCCGAAGTTTGATAAAAGTAAAAAAGTTTGAAAGAAAGGAGAATAAGGGAGGAAAACTGCAAGGTCTGAAAAATGGAGAAAATAAAGAAGTAATTGTAGTCTCAAGGAGGGCATAGTCACTATTTACCCAAAGGTACTATTCCCATCCCTAAGCCTACATTACAAGCCTAACAAAGTCCTATAGTAATCCTAACCAATCTGTTTGAAATCCAAAGCATAGAAAATAAGGGAAAGGCTATGGTGTTGTGCGTGTACAACTTGAATTTCTTTGTGAGAGTGAGCAGATTCCCAGTCCCTGTGAGTTTAATTGCAATTCTACGTAATCAGGACTTCTTTTGTTGTGAGGGCACTAGAGTAGACTACGATTACTAATTACTTGGTTTGAATGTCTGCTGTGTATGCTTGATTACTCATGAATATCATATTGTCACTCATGGATCCGTCTTGTGTTGTTTTGATAACTTGATAAAACACAATGTTTTTTGAGCTGTTAAGGAGTGGGTGTTACTCTGAGGTTTGAGAGTTTAATGAATCATACTGCTGCTATAGTTTTTGGTTTCCTTCTACTTAAGCGTCATTTTAGTTTTTTATTTTCGTTTGTTGCTTTAGGACAAACAAACATTCTAAGTTGAGGGTGGTGATGTGTCGGGATTTGACGGCACTTTCGACGCTTAAAACTAAGGATTTTTGGGAGTACTTAAGTACATTTTGTTGGATTTGATGTTGTTTGTTACATGTACAGGGAAAAGTATTGCAAATATGAAAATGACAAAGTGTTGCAGATTTCTAGGCAACAAGTCATGCCCCACGGGCGTCGCTCCCACGACGGCCCGTGAGAGAAAATGTTTGAACAAGGCAGTAGGAGAAGATAAGGCATTGAAGCCTGAAGGGCTGTTGCGACACTTTTGGATAACACGACGGGACATCACAGAGCCTGTTAATATGAGCCAGAGAAAATGTGAAGCATCCAAGTAAGGGCGATGGGCATCCACGACGAGCGTGGCAACTATGATGCCCCATCACAGATGCCCGTGGAAACAAGGCAGTAAAGATGGGGAAAAGTCATGTGCACCCGATGGGAAACCACGAAGGGCGTTGCACCCACGATGTCCTATCACAGCTGCCCGTGGCATCAAGGCAAGAGGCCTAGAACCAAGAACCCACGATGCCAATCGCATCCACGATGGCTCGTAGGGCATACGGTCGGCAGTGTCGCGTCCAGCTTTCCTAGAATAGTTAGGACTTGGTCTTTTCGTCTATAAATACTTCACCTTAGGTTTTATTTTGGTTGTTACTCATTATTCTCGTACAACTACTACATTGTTACGTTTGGTTTGACATTATAACACAAGTTCTTGAGATTAAAGATTGTTCTTGATTTTATTGAAGTGTTCTTGAGATTTTATTCAAGATTTTGGATTTCTTTACTTTTTCTTGTAAGTATCTACGCATGATTGTTCCAACAACCATTGATTGTTTACTGATGATTATGAGTAGCTAAATCCACAACAAATATTGTGGGAACCATGAAGTATTAACGAAGTATGCAAAGTACTTGGTAACTCTAGGGCGGTGTTTATGCATATATTATTCTTCCCTTCGTTTTGATTGCTTTTTAACGGTGCGCAACGTTAGAATTCACCTTATCCTTACTTTCTGGACCAAGAAGGTAACGGATGGAAAAAGGGTTGTTCAACGATGGAGATTTGAGCCTATCAACCCTTATTTAATAGCTTGACCTTGTACAGGAATAGCTAATCTGGGATCTAAGGTAAGGGTTAGTAAATCATACACCCATGGTCAGACCAAGGCGTATGGTGAAATTCATCTATTTGAGGGACCAACTATTTAGGTGAACCTAACTTACCGATTCTGCATGCTAAGCACCAAGCTATTTTACTAAGTACAATGTCTTACTAAGTTATGATCTCATTGGGAACACTACCCTAGTCGCTTCTCTTATTGATAACAACCTTTGAAACTGATACTTGTTACTTGTTACAATTCTAAGTTATATTTAATATTTTCTACTTAAACCCCCCCCCTTCCAAGTGAAATAAATGGCTAACAAAGCAAATAAACACTAATCAACCATAGTCCTACCATATTTCCTGTGGGATCGACCCAACCTTCGTTAGGTTCTATATTTGAACAACGACCGCTTATGCTTATAAAAGGAGGTGTAATTTGGGATCATCAAAACTTTACTTGATATCTCAAAAATAACACATTCTAATATCTTATATCTCATCTTCCCAAATATTGATATTGGCAATGCCTTAGTGAATAGATTTGTAATATTATCACTTGAAATGATCTATTAAACATCTATCTTACTATTTTATTCAAGATCATGTGTGATTTTTTTTTGGTGAAATATGCTTTATTCGATCTCTTTTGCTGTATCCTCGCTTTAATTGACTGTGCAAGTAGTATTTTCTTCATACGATATTGTTGAAATATTTATTTTTGAATAAAGACCCATAATTTCAAAGAAAATTGAGTCATTGATCTCAACCATACACACTCTCGGCTGACTTCATGAATGACTATTATCTCAGCATGATTTGAAGATGTAGCAGCTAGAGTTTGTTTTGTTGAAGGTCATGATATAGTTGTATATCCATAGGTAAATAGATAGAGTGTTTGAGATCTATCTTTATGTGGATCAAACAAATAACCTGCATCTGCATAACCAATCATTTGTGGATTGAATTCAGTAGAATAAAACAATCACATATCAATAGTTCCTCGGAGGTATTTGAAATAATATTTAACATCATTAAAGTGTATTTTTATTGGTGAGGAACTGAATCTTGATAATAAGCTTATTGCAAAAGTTATATCTAGTCCTGTATTATTAAAAAGATACATTGGTGCCTAATATCACTAAGATAGGAGTTCTTCATCTTCCTCTTGAGATTGTAATAGATCTTTATTAATATCAAGTGCTCTCACAATTATCGTAGTGCTCAATGGTAGTTCTTGATAACATCCAAATCCACCTTTTACTAGGAGAAAGTGTACATGTCGTTGTACAATATAATTACCCAACTCAAAAGTCGAGGTCGATCCCACATATATTAGTTATTCATTGAATCAAATGTTGTATTGCAATTCACTTAAGCTTGCCATTGTAGCGAAATACAATAAAGTAAAATTGGGGGGTTTGATTGTAGCTAGAAATTGTATCACCAGTAAACAAGCAATGAATAAACACAATTGATGAGATTAATCAATATTAGGAGTCTAGGGATGTGCCTTTTATGGGGTATTAGCTTCCATCGAGATTGAATAATTTCCTTAGAGTCAATTTACAATATGGATAACTTTGCTTTTAGTTATGTATCAAGGTATCTCGATCCAAGAACATGTGTGTTTTGGGTTCTCTCTAACCCCAAAAACCTTCACAAATAAACAACCAAAATATTCTTGATTAAGCTAAACTATCTCTATCTTTATCCATTAGATGAGAAAATCTCAAATCCTCACCATTGAATACTTATCCAATTTCAATTTTCTTTCTCAAGAAAAATTAAAATTAGAGAACACAATAAATGTTTGAAACCATTAATTTTATAATTAAAACTTGAAGAATTCAATAGATCCATATAATAACATGAATTCTAAGAGCAATTAATCAATACCCAATCAATACTACACATCAATCACTGCACATACCCCTAGAAGAAAATTTAGCTACGCATATAAATGAAAAGCAAAATTATACCATGTGGGTGTTCCTTAATTCTATCCAAAATAAGAAATTAAATTCAATTACAAGTTTTCAGGCTCAACAATGGAGTTCACAATTTGGGGAAGATGAAGTCACAAAGTATACTTTTTCTCTTCTTCAAGAGTACTACAATAGGAAAATTAGAATCTGAAAATTGTTGAACGAATGTTCTCTACACGGATCGCCAAAAATATCCTTGAAAATCCCTAGACACAATTGAAACAGTTTAGGCAACAAGTCCCTTTGGGACACTTGTGTTACACCTGTGGTTCACTTGCGGCGGCAAGTCTCCGTTTGCGGTCCGCAAGTGCCGAGGATTGTTGCCAGTGCTTTATTTCCTCTTGCACTTCACATGTGTTCTGCAGGTGGGGACTTGCGAGCTGCAACTCTAATGCAACCTTCATTGCTTGAGCCTTACTTCTATTTTCCACTTGCTTCCCACTTGCTACACGCAAGTGGGCTCATGCGCTTCGCCGATGCTCTCTCTCTTGACTTGGATTCTCTCCTTTGATCTTTACTTGGGCTTTTCCCTTCCTTAGGGTGCATGTTAGGTTAAAATCCTTGTTCATCATTAGAATCCTAGGAATGCCTACACATAAGAGGTAAATGTCATAATATCCACCTAATAAGCACACGATTGAGGCAATAATTCAAGCTTAAGACCTAAATAAGTTAGTAAATTACCAACTTATCAAATCTCCAAACTTAAACTATTGCTAATCCTCAAGAAAGACATTCACAAAAGCAAATGATTGACTCAATCTTCAAAGACAAGGGATCACACTAAGACCACCATGACTCAATCAAAACAAGAAAAACAAAAAGACTCAAAACAAAAGGACTCAACAAAAGCTTTAATCTCAATTGGTACCACCATGAACACAAGGAAATTAAAATCATTTCAAAATACTTTTCAAGAGACTTCACTTTCTCATTCAAAATGGAGGAAAATTTTCACTTAAAATAAAACGCTTTGCATCTCAAGTCATTGACACCAAACATTAAAGACTTGCCTCAAAATTTACTTCACAACTTATCGCATTCATTCCCCTTAATTGAGGTTAAGACTTCACCGCTTACCCCAAGGATGTAATGCCACTCACAACAAGAGAGAATCTCACTCACAATTATGCATTTCATAATAATAGTGATTGTAAGATAGAACAAAATATTCTCACTCTCTCAAAGAAGTTTGAGTGCATACACATAGAACCATAGGCTTGCCCTTCATGTAATTCACCACTAATGTAGAGTTGCTAAGCTCGGAATCACTAAGAACTTGCAGTAACTATGGAGGTTAGGGTCAAGGGAAGGATACGATTTAGGCTAAGTGAATAAAACCTTCCTAATGCTATTATTGAGAATTCAAGAATACCACTCACATTATTGATTCCCCTTCACCTTATAACTCCCACTCACAGCCTAATTTTTCTCAAAAGCCATTTTTGCCAACACCTTTGTTTTACTCTTTTAACATTTGCGAAGGAAAAGATAGCACCACTCAATTCTATTCTCTTTCTTCCTTCGACCCTTTGGTCATTTCAAGCAACTCACAAGATTATCATTAGGTGCTACCCTCACATTAAATCTCATTTCCTTAATTTAGGACATTATTGCACACACCCCTAAACTTAGGCTTTTGCCTACATCAATCACCCAATCAATTGCATTCATTTTCCTCCCCCAAACTTAGGCTTTTAGCATACTTCTTTCTTTACTAAGAAATTAAGGAGGTTGGGGAAAGATAGAGGATTCCAAAAAGGTAAAAGTGTGTAACATGGTTGACAAGAAAAGGTTAAAGGATCAAAAGGGTTGACTAGGATTCATTGCAAGGGAAGGAAATTTTTGGTAAAATGTCTATCCAAAAAGGGCCTAAGGTCATCTTTCAAGCCAAGCAACATCTAGAATTTTGCCTTGAATCACATTCTGGGCAAGTTCTTGACTACATGCATACACAAGAACACACGAAGAACTTTCCAGACAAGGCATCACAAACACTTGGGTCTATAGCTATTCTCAAACCCAATTAAAATGAATGACTTTTGACAAGCTATTTTGAATTTCAAGCAATTCATTTGTGACCAAAGAGCCAACTATTGAATTTAAAAATCTTGACAAGAGAATGCTTGAATATTTTTTCCCTCTTTTCTCAAGTTCAAAACATTTGCCAAGAAATATTTTTGGTGGTTTCGCTCAAGATAAGTGCGACACAGACTCAACACAAACACTTAAATTGACATTTTTCCTTAAGAAAGTTGCCTCTCAATTTATCACAGGGACATGCCACCCAGTTCAACAATAAAAATAAAGAAAACAAAAAATTTGCTCATGAGGAAAGAACCGTGGTATAAAGAAAACCCTCAGAGTTTATTACAACTACTATTAACAAAGAAAAATTCAAACTATGCGCTCATGAATTATTTAAAAAATGAGGCTCGGTGAAGGCACTAAGTGCAAATTTGCAAGGCACGGATAGTAGGACAACTGATGTGTAAAACTGTCCAATCAAGTCCAGCTAGTGTGCAATATCATAACAGCAAAAACAAGCCCGGCAAGGGTAAACTATAGATTATCCCAAAACATACCCGACAAGGGCTAAATAGTATCTTAAAATACAAACCAAGCCCAAAATGGGAAATCAAAACCAATGTATCAAAATAATAACAACAAGCCCGATAAGGGCATCAAACTAATCTTATAAAAATAATTACACCCACCCTCAACTAAGAACATGAATTATCCCGAATGCACAAGAATATAAGTGAGAAAGGATAAGTGTAAAGACTCCCTGATGGGCACTAAGCCTCGAAGTGACCATCTCTCATAGTCTGAGAATCTGTGGTTGTCACATCAGGAAACTACACTCGAGCAGGGACAATATCATCATACTGGATATCCTAAGAGATAGGACCAGCTCCACCTCTATGGTAATGCATAGTCACTTGAGAGTCTTTTGTAGAACACCACTTGGAGAGGGTTGAGAGGATGGCAGAGGCCTAGGAGGCATCAATTTTGATGGAGAATTTCCTGATATCATGGGAGTAAGAATATCAGATAGGGTAGATGAGGCATCATGAGTATCAACCACTATCCCCAAAATCTCAAGATTGGCAAGAGAACCCTTAGAAATGACTAAACCTCTAGTAAGCTTCCTCTTTTTCACCTTAGGAGCCTCTGCACCCCTCTTCCGATCAATATCAACAACATCACATACAAGGATGAACTAATCTAGAGGCTTAAAGTAGGGGACATCTGCATGGGCACAAAGCTTACTTATGAGAACTAAGAAAGGCATGGATGTGGCATTTTGTCTAGATCTCTTCTTTAACTACACTGCCACAATCTCTCCAAAGCTTATGTCTATTCCCTTCATCATGCAAGCAATCACTATAGTAGTCTCTATGAAGGGATTTTGATTATTCTTTGATAGAATAAACTGTGAGCAAATTAAGTTGAGCCACATCTTGGCTTCAAATTTGAGGTCCTATCGGGATATCTCACCATATAGTCTGTCCTAGAGCGGCTATCCCGCAGTAATAATCCTAGTTACCCACTCACATTAGCTGTTTTTGACAGCTATCTTCTCCTCATATGCAGTCCCAGGTGCTATAGGGGCGGCCTAGTAACTAGAATTGATGGCTACAGGAGTGATGTCAATTTTCTTTCCTCACCAAAAAATACAAGGTAGGCAGGGAAAGGTATCAACTAGACCTCAATTCTTCAGAGAGTCCTGCCTTGCTGATAAGATGCATAGAACTCTCGCACTAGTTCTTCAAAGTAACCTCTTGGTGAATCCATAAAAGGTGACCATTCCTGCTCAGCAAATTGTTTTGTTATGTTGGGGAAGTCTTTCTTCAACCCTACAAATTTGAACTACCTTTCAGGTGTAAAAGCCCATTTCTTAATAAAACTCAGATAATAGGGTCTCATACCCTCAACATAGAAATAGATCAAATCCTCCTCATTCACAAGTGCAGGAGCAACCTCTGGAGGTTTGGCTTTGCTTTTTATCTTAGATTGAGCCTTGTAATGTAACAGTTAAACCTGATTTCTGTGAAATTGTAAAGTTCCCTGAGATCACGGACCAATCATGGACCATAGTCCTGGACCATGATCCATAGTATGATCCATGGTCTGCTTCTTGGTTGTACTCTTTCCTCAGTCTACGAGTCATTCGATGGCTCTTGATTTATAACCACGACCCATCTTGTGGACTCATGGTTCGAGTTCCATAGGACCCCCCATGAAGGGCACTGGAGATGAAGAGTTGGTTGATGACCAGTCCTTTTGAACCACGGGTCATTCTTCCATCCATAATCTCTGAGAATCAGAGGATCCTCATGCCCCTAAGTCAGAAACATGAGTCAACAGATGGTCCGTCATTTTGAATCACGGACCATAGAGTGACTCGTGGAGTTTAGTTACAGAAAGCTCCTAAAAGTGGCACCTGAAACCACAGATCAGTTGATGGTTCACCTAAAACCGAGTCTTTTAACAGCTTTTCTCTAATTAAATCCCAGGGGTATTTCTATAATTACCCACTCTTTTAACTCTTAAGTGAGGTTGTTTTGGCCACTTTTAGTAGGGTCTCTACTCTTATTAGACTAAGTATTTCATTACTCCTCATTCTTCTAGCAAAAGAGGAAAAGAACTCCTTCAAGCTCCAAGTCTCAACCTCCAAGTTTAAGCCTCCATTTCTTTTCATCTTAGTTCAAGAAATTTTCAATTAGGTATGTGGGTATTCAATAAGGGATTATTTCACCCTTATGCCCCAAATCCCATGTTTTACTTTGATTTATGAAATTATGAAATTAGTGTTCTTACCCAAATTGGGGGAAAAGTTATGATTTTTTTTTCAAAGTATCAATTCATGATTTCCCATTCATTATCCATATTTTAATTATGATTCCTTGAATAATTTCAAAAGCCCATATGTTGATGATGAATCTTAGAATGATCTCATTGATTTGCATATTTTCAAGCAAAATTGGCATGTTTAGATAACATGGCCTCTATAATTATGAAATTGCATGCCTAATTCTTCAAGTTATGAATTTAGAAAGAAAAGTATATTTTGAATTATGGCTAAGTCTTAAGGATTTTGAACTATGAATTCCATGAAATTATATATGTCCCTATATTTTATGAAAGGTTTGGCATCTAAATATGTGTACCTAAGCTATGTGAATTGCATGGTTTTAGATATACCCCTATTCTTTTCAAACAGATTTGGCATTAGATATATCACAAGTATATGTGAGCTATATGTATTTGTTTTAGGAGTAATATTTAGCACCGAGTTGGACAGGGTGAGATTACCCTTAGTCCTAGAACTATGTGCCACTGTAGGTGCACTCTATGGCTTATGACATAATCCTGATATGATAAGGTTCTAACTTTGGCCGGTTTGGACAACCTTTTTCAGTGTGGGTGTATGACATTGGACTCCATGTAGCATATCATGGCTTATGTCGGTTAAGAGAAACTCCCATATGAAGATTTAAGACTTATGTTTTTCTATTTCATGCTTTATGCTTTAAACTATGAGATTTACTTATAATACCTCTTTTATGCATGAAATCAGTTTTTTTTACGTTTTAAGTATGTTTTTTTTACCATATTCATGCATGTCTCACATATTCAGTACATCCAATAGTACTGACGCATATTCTCGCGCTGCATCCTTTGATGATACAAATATAGGTTCCTTCCCTCAGGCTCGTAGTTAGACATCACTAGAGATCCATTTTCCATTGGTGAGTCCTCATTATTCAAGGGCTAGTGTTAGACCTACCTCTTTCATATTCCCTCTTTGGATTTTCTGAGTTAGTTGGGATTTTATCCCATAAACTCTTCAGGATAATTTAGAGGCTTTTCAGACATAAATTATATTTGGGTCTCTCTTTCAGATTATGTTTCATATTGACTTTATCTTTTATGGATTGGGTTGCCTCGCTTTCTATTTATGCTTCCGCTATGTTTTCCTATGAATAACTGAGTATGCTATGACCAAGGGTTAACTTAGGGAACTTGTGGTCCCAGGTCCTGTGTTACTCTTAGGGAGTAGCCTCGAGGCATGACAAACTTGGTATCAGAGCCTCGAGTTCAAGAGTCCTAGGGTGTCCAAAATCTACATCGAGTAGAGTTTCTTTCATGTGTGTGAAGCGCGCCACACTTATGAGAGAAAAAGCTATGAGGTGCCTTAGGAAAAACTTCACTTCTTTCTTGATCAATATTGTGCGATAGAGTTTAACTCTCTTACCTCTCTAATCCATTTTTATGCATTTCAGATTATGCCTCATAGCCGTGCTATGTCTCGCCAGGCCAATGCCAAAAATGCTAATCCTCAAATTCTGGACCCCAAGGTCACAAATGTGGAGTTCAGAAATGCTATTCATATGCTAGCCTAGACTATGGCCACTCAGGCCAATAAGCAGGCTCATATCCCCATCCACCCTCAAGGTGGAGTAGCAGCTCGAGTTTGAGACTTTATTCGAATGAACCCACCTGAGTTCTGCGTTTCAAAAGTTGGTGAGGATCCACAGAATTTTTTGGATGAGGTAAATAAGATCTTTAGGGTAATGCAAGTTGTTGGTGTAGAAGGTGTTGAGCTAGCCTCCTATAAACTTAAGGACGTGGCTCATATTTGGTTTACTCAATGGAAAGATGCTAGGGCTAGGGCAAGGGCTGTGGTTCCTATGACTTGGGAGTGTTTTGAGAAGGCTTTTCTTGACCGGTTCTTCCTGAGGGAATTGAGGCAAGCTAAGGCAGAAGAATTTGTGAATTTAAGGCAAAGTACGGGTTGAAGTTCACCCAGATTTCTAGGTATGTTCCTTCCATGGTGGCTGACCCATGGGATGAAATGAGTAAGTATGTTTATGGAGTATTAGATTTTGTAAAGAAGGAGTGTAGGTTCGTGATGCTTTTGGGTCACATGGATATTTCTCGACTTATGACTCATGCCCAACAAATCAAGGGAGACAAGTTGAGGGAGATGGCAAGGGAGAACAAGAGGGTTAGATCAGAGAGTTCAGGTTTTGGCCATCATAGGTCTAGAGGCGAACATCGCTCTTTGTTCCAGAAGAAATTATCAGGACCCATTCATTCTTCAGCTAGTGCTCCTACCAAGGCCCGCAGGCCTCATCATGATTAGACGAGTAGAGGATCTGGTTTCTATTCGCAGGGGAGTGTTGCAAAGGGGACTCCTTACCTTTGTTGCAACAAGTGTGGTAAAAGTCATCCTGGTGAGTGTTTAGCTGGTTCAGGTGGATGCTTTGGGTGTGGTCAGGTTGGACACAAGATTAAGAATTGCCCTTCAACTAAGAAGGGACAGAAAGTTAGCAGGACTCAGTCTACCCCTAGGAGGTCGACCGACCCAGCAGGGTGTTGCATCTAGTTTTGGTGGTCAGCGCTAGAACCACCTCTATGCCATGTCCTCTCGCCAGGACCATGAGAGTTCACCAAACATTGTTACTGGTATGTTGAAAATATTCTCTCTCGATGTGTATGCTTTATTGGACCCCAGTGCCTCCTTATCTTTTGTGACTCCTTATGTTGCTTGCAATTTCAAAATTTGTCCTGATCATCTCTTAGAACCCTTTTGTGTTTCTACTCCTATTTGTGAGTCAGTCCTAGCCAAAAGAATCCACCAAAATTTCCCTATCTCAGTCCTTCATAGAGTAACTTCAACGGATCTAGTAGAGTTGGAGATGACTGATTTTGATGTTATTCTTGGTATGGATTGGTTGTATGCTTGTTATGCCTCGATTAATTGTCGTACTCGAGTCATCAGATTCAAGTTTCCAAATGAACCTGTCTTAGAGTGTCAAGGTAGTCCTCCATCCTCGAAAGGTCATCTCATATCTTATCTTAAGTCTAGGAAGATGATTTCTAATGGTTATGTTTATCATATAGTTCAGGTTATGGATATGGAGTCCAAAACCCTATCTCTCTAGTCAGTTCCTGTTGTGAATGAATATCATGAAGTGTTTCACAAAGATTTTCCCAGAGTCCCTCCCAAGCGGGAGATAGACTTTGGAATAGATCTTCTCACATATATGAATCCTATCTCTATTCCTCCTTATAGGATGGCTCCCATGGAGCTTAAAGAATTGAAAGAGAAGTTCAAAGACCTTCTTGATAAGGGTGTTATTCGAGCCAACATCTCTCCTTGGGGTTCTCTGGTTTTATTCGTGCGAAAGAAAGATGGTTCCCTCAGAATGTGTATCGACTACCGTCAGTTGAACAATGTCAGAATCAAGAATACGTATCGTATTCCTAGGATTGCTGACTTGTTTGATCAACTTCAGGGTGATAGCTTCTTCTCTAAAATCGACCTTATATTTGGTTATCATCAGCTTGGTGTTCGAGAGTGTGATATTCTGAAGACAACCTTCAGAACTCGGTATGGTCATTATGAATTTGTGGTTATATCTTTTGGACTGACAAATGCTCTTGTAGCTTTTATGGATTTGATGAACCGTGTGTTCAAGTAGTATTTGGATATGTTCGTGATTGTGTTCATTAATGATATCCTTATCTACTCTCAGAGTAAGGAGGAGCATGCAGACCATTTGAGAGTGGTGTTGCAAACTCTCAAGGACCGACAGTTATTTGCTAAGTTTAGCAAGTGTGAGTTTTGGATAAAGTCTGTTGCTTTTCTGGGATATATTGTGACTAGATATGATATTCGAGTTGATTCTCAAAAGATTGAGGCAGTAAAGAACTGGACTAGACCCACTTCCCCATATGATATTAGGAGCTTTTTGGGTTTGGCTGGTTACTACAGGAGATTTGTGGAGGGGTTTTCTTCCATTGTTGCCCCTTTCACTCGCTTGACTCAAAAGAAGGTTAAATTTCAGTGGTCTAATCTATGTGAGAAGAACTTTTAGGAATTGAAGACTAGATTGACCATAATTCCAGTGTTGGCTCTACCCGAGGACCTAGATAACTTTGTTATATATTGTGATGCTTCTAGGATTGGTTTGGGTTGATTGTTGATACAGTGTGGAAGGTGATTGCTTATGCTTCGAGACAAGTTAAGATTCATGAGAAGAACTACCCTACTCATGATCTTGAGTTAGCGGCCATGGTTTTTGCCTTGAAGATTCTGGAGGCATCACTTATATGGTGTACATGTGGATGTGTTCACCGATCATAAAAGTCTTCAGTATGTGTTCACTCAAAGGGAATTGAATCTTCATCAAAGGAGATGGCTTGAGCTTCTTAAGGATAATGATATGAGTATGCTTTAAAATCCAGGTAAGGCCAATGTCGTGGCAGATGCACTTAGTAGGTTGTCCATGGGTAGTGTGTCTTCGGTTGAGGATGGAAAGAATGAATTGGCTAAGTATGTTCATCAACTTTCTCGACTAGGAGTTCGCCTTATGGATTTAATAGAGGGTGGTGTTATTGTTCAGAATGGTTCCGAATCATCTTTGGTAGCTGAAGTGAAAGAAAAGCAAAACAGTGATCCTATTTTGCACCAGTTGAAGGGTGCAGTTTATCAACAAAGGGTAGAGGTTTTCTCCCGATGGGGGAGTTGGTGTTCTTTGATATCAGGGTCGATTGTGTCTTCCTGACATAGGTGGGTTGAGACAGCAGATTTTGATAGAGGCTCATAGCTTTAGGTATTCTATCCACCTTGGTGCCACCAAGATGTACCGTGATCAATGGGAAGTCTATTAGTGGAATCGCATAAAGAGGGACATAGCAGGTTTTGTGGCTAAGTGTCCCAACTGTCAATAAGTGAAAGTAGAGCATCAACGACCGAGTGGTATGACTCAGGATATTGATCTCCCTACTTGGAAGTGGAAAGCGATCAATATGGATTTCATTACTGGTTTGCCTCATACTCGTAGGCAACATGATTCTATTTGGGTGATTGTCGACATGATGACTAAATCAGCCCACTACTTGTCTGTTAAGACTATGGATTCAGCAGATGATTTTTCCAAACTCTACATTCGGGAGATAGTCATATTGTATGGTGTTCCATTATCTATCATTTTTGATAGGGTTACTCAATATACATCCCAGTTTTGGAAGTCATTTCAGAGAGGTCTTGGTACTCAGGTTAAGCTTAGCATAACTTTTCACCCACAAATGGATGGCCAGGCAGAGTGTACTATTCAGACTTTGGAGGATATGTTGAGAGCTTGTGTGATTGATTTCAAAGGTGGTTGGGATGATCACTTACCTCTCATCGAGTTTGCCTATAACAACAACTTTCATTCTAGCATCCAGATGGCTCCTTATGAGGCACTTTATGGGCGGAGGTGTAGATCACTTATCAGTTGGTTTGAGGGAGGTGAGGCAGCTTTTATTGGTCCATATTCGGTTCATGAGACTATGGAGAAGGTTCATATTATTAGGGAGAGGTTGAAGATCGCTCAGGGTCGTTAGAAGTCATATGCAGATATGAGGAGAAGAGAGTTGGAGTTTGAGGTTGATGACTGGGTATTTTTGAAAGTGTCACCCATGAAGGGTGTGATGAGATTTGGCAAGAAAGGTAAACTTAGTCCGAGCTATGTAGGTCCTTAATGGATTCTTAGGAGAGTTGGTAGTGTTGCTTATGAGTTGGATTTGCCAATAGATTTAGAAGCGGTTCATCCGGTTTTCCATGTTTCTTTGTTTAAAAAGTGTGTTGGTGATCCAGCCTTGATCATTTCTTTGGAGGATGTAAGTGTGAAGGATATCCTTACTTATGAGGAAGTTCCTGTGGAGATTTTTGATTGTCATATTTGGAGGTTGAGAAACAAAGAAGTCACTTTGATAAAAGTCCTTTAGAGGAATCAGCTAGTTGAGAGAGCTACTTGGGAAGCAGAAGCAGCCATGAAACCTAAGTACCCTCATCTCTTTCCTTCCGATCCAATTTCAACTTGGGGTATTAGTTTCCTCCTTAGTATGTCCCTCCGACTTTATACCATCAATTTCTCTCATAATCCTAGCATGCATCCATGTTTTCCAAAGTTAGTTCTATCATGTCTTAAGTTGAAAAACTCAGTTTTCATGTTTATCCTTGAGTTGTATGTTTTGTTGGTTGGTTTGGCTGTTTCTCTCCAGTTTTCCTTGCTTAGTCTTTATTCGAGGACGAATGATCCCAAGGAGGAGATATTGTAACATCCTGGAATTTGATTCCGCTGTTAAACTTGATTTATGTGAAATTGTAAAGTTCTCTGAGATCACAGACCGAAGTCCTAGACCACGAAACGTAGTATGATGCATGGTCTGCTCCTTGGTTGTACTCTTCCCTCAGTCTATGAGTCATTTGACATCTCATGATTTGGAACCGTGGCCCATTCTGTGGACTCGTGATTTGAGTTCCAGAGATGATGAGTTGGTTGATGACCCATCCTTTTGAACTATGGGTCATCCTTCCATCCATAATCCCCTAAGTCAGAACCATGAGTCAACAGGATGATTCGTCGTTCTAAATCACGGACCGTAGAGTGACTCGTGGAGTTGAGTTCCAGCAAGCTCCCAGAAGTGGCACCTAAAACCATGGATCAGTTGATGGTTTATCATTTCAGTTGATGGTCCATAGACTGACTCGTGGTCTCTGAAGCCGAGTCTTTTAACAACTTTTCTCTAATTAAATCCCAGGGGTATTTCTATAATCACCCACCCTCTTAACTCTTAAGTAAGGTTATTTTGAAAACTTTTAGTAGGGTTTTTACTCTTATTACCCTAAGTCTTTCATTACTCCTCATTCTTCTACCAAAAAAGGAAAATAACTCCTTCAAGTTCCAAGTTCAAGCCTCCATTTCTTTTCATCTTAGTTCAAGCAAGCTTCATTAAGGTATGTGGGTATTCAATAAGGAATTCCTTTCACCCTTATGCCCAAAACCCCATGTTTTACTTTGATTTATGAAATTGTGAAATTAGGGTTCTTACCCAAATTGGGGAAAAAGTTATGGGTTTTGTTTTAAAGTATCAATTTATGATTTCCCATTCATTATCCAAGTTTTAATTATGATTCCTTGCATAATTTCAAAAGCCCATATATTGATGATGTATTTTAGCATGATCTCCTTGATTTGCATGTTTTCAAGCAAAATTAGAATGTTTAGACAACATGGCCTATATTATTATGAAACTGCATGCCTAATTCTTCAGGTTATGAATTTAGAAAGAAAAGTATGTTTTGAATTATGGCTAAGTCTTAAGGATTTTGAAGTATAAATTGCATGACATTAGATATGTTCCTATGTTTTATGAAAGGTTTGGCATCTAGATATGTCTACCTAAGCTATGTGAATTGCATTGTATTAGATATACCCCTAGGCTTTTCAAACAGATTTGGCATTAGATATGTCACAAGTATATGTGAGCTATATGTATTTGTTTTGGGAGTAGTATGTAGCACTGAGATGGACAGGGTGAGATTACCCTTAGTCCCAGAACTACGTGCCACCATAAGTGCCCTCTGTTACTTATGACAGAATCCTGATATGATAAGGTTCTAACTCTGACCGATTAGGACAATCTTTTTTGGTGTGGGTGTATGACGCTGGACTCCATGTAGATCATCATGGTTTATGTCGGTTAGGAGAAACTCTCGTATGAAGATTTAAGACTTATGCTTTTCTATTTCATGCTTTAAGCTTTAAACTATGAGATTTACTTATGATGCCTCTTTTATGCATGAACTCAGTTTTATTTACGTTTTAAGTATGTTTTTTACCATATTCATGCATGTCTCACATATTCAATATATCCTATAATATTGACACATATTCTTGTGCTGCATCCTTTGATGATGCAAATACAAGTTCCTTCCCTCAGGCTCGTGGCTAGACATCGCCAGAGATTCATTTTCCATTGGTGAGTCCTCATTATCTGAGGGATAGTGATAGACCTACCTCTTTCATGTTCCCTCTTTGGATTTTCTGAGTTAGTTGGGGTATTGTCCCATCAACTCTTCATGATAGTTTAGAGGCTTTTTAGACATAGATTGTATTCGGGTCTCTCTTTCGGATTATGTTTCATCTTGACTTTATCTTTTATGGATTGGGTTGCCTAGCTTTCTATTTATACTTCCGCTATGTTTTCCTATGAATAACTGAGTATGCTATGACCAAGGGTTAACTTGGGGTACTTGTGGTCCCGAGTCTCGTGTTACACCTAGGGGGTAGCCTCAGGGCGTGACATGCAAGAACTTCTATCGAGGTTGGTCTTGTTCAAACACATAGCCTGCAAAATGATGTGAGGGGCCATGAAAACAAAAACAAAATGTTTTTGTGTTTTTGAGTTTAAGTAAAAATAAATAACTAAAAGAAGCAATGGAATGAAAATAAAAAGAATGCAAAAGCAAAAGAACAGGGGAAACTGGCAGCCTAGCTCTTGCATGACACCTGTGTGCTACATATGGGCACCTGTGGCTCGCAAGTGAGATGCAGAGCCAAGGCAATGGCCCTAGGACTTCTGGGTCACCTGTTCTTCACTTGCATCTCCTAGGTGGAGACTTGCGAGCCATAAGTGCCATGAAAATGGAAGGCAGTGAAGGGTAACCTTTTCCCAGCCTTGCGTTACACTTGTGGTTCATAGGGTAACACATGCATTTTGCAATTATGCAATAGTGAACAAAACACTTCTAATATAACCAATTACAACATTTAAGAAATTTTTGACCAAGACCTTATCCTAATGAGTATTCAGACTTTCCCAAAAGCTTGAAAAATAATATATTTACCACATTTGACAATTTAAGCACAAAATTGATGATTTTCCTTAAGAAGGATATCACCCCATCTATAATCAAAAACCGTCAAGCAACAAGCTCAATCAATGATAATCACCACATGATTCACATGAATCAATCACATTCAAACAATTCACTTATCGAACAAGATATTTAAATTAGCATAAGCATTAACACATGGTAAGCATCTCATCCAACTAAATATATTTTCGAGCAAAAACTCAATTACAATGATGATTTTGCCTTTAAAATGACATCACCCAATCTATCTTTGGGTCAACACATTTATCACAATCGAGTAGAGTTACCCAGACTTCATGTCTAACTAAAATTAAGCTAAGAATCAATACAAACCAACGCGCATTAATAATATCGGACACAATCCACCATTTTAGCATATCACACAATAACATGAGACCTAAAATTAAACTTTAATCAAGATAAAACAAAGCAAGTTAGGAATAGGTAATCAAAACTAACATCCTTTAACAATAGGCTCCTATTAATCTAAAAGTCAATACATTAAACTTAAAAGAGTATACACAAGAAATCAGGGAGTGAAATAGGTAAGAAAACTAGAGCTTGAGCTCTTGACAATGGAGATCGAAGCTTTGCCAGAAATTTGGGCAGCGACAGTGATGGAGGTGACCAGCGATGGAGAAATGGTTCTGAGTGAGTGTAGAAGAGGGTTAAAGCATAGGGAGATGGAGTGTTGCTTAGCCATGGAGGTTTAGAGTTTAGGGAGTGAAAATTGTGAGAAAAAGAAGAAGAAAATCTGGGCTTAGAGGGTTTAGGAGAAGAAGAGGTGCGGGTGAGCTGCCGGGGCAGGTCAGTCAATGAGTTAGGTCAAAAATTTAAATAGCCATACCTTATTTTTATGTCACGTACGGCCTCAAGTGGCCTCTTGCGAGCCACAAGTAACATGCAAGTGAAAATTTGAATGAATTTTCAGCCCAGGTGTTCTAACTTGACCTGCGTTTTACATATAGTTCACATGTGACCTCCTGCATTTCGCAAGTGATGCACATATGAATGAAATTCCCAAGTTTCCTTCCAGGTGTTTTGTTAAGGTTTGCAAGCCACCTACATGCTGCAAGTGGACACTTGTGGTCCACAGGTGTAGCGAAAGTCTACCCTAGTGGCCCCTTCAAATTTTCTTAATCTTTTTACAAACGTTTGCATTCCTACACACCAGAAACAACAAAACTGTAAGTAAAAAAAATTAAATAACAATTGGGTTTCCTCCTAAGAATCACTTGATTAAACAATGCGGCATAATGATAGTACCTTAATGATCAAGAAAATTTCAGAGGAATACCAAGAAGATCAACCATTTTTCATGCAAAGCATCGGATGTACTTCCTCAAGGTGGTCACCAAAGCTTCTTTTTGCCCTATCCTTAACTCTTTGGAGGTTGCAATTGGGAAGGTGTTGTATACACCAAGAATACATTCTCGGGGTCCTTTACGACAAGCTCTCCATAATTTGCATGACTTTTCTCAAATGAATCCCTCCAAATTCTCCCTCACACATCACCTCAGTCAGTTCTTCACTTGATTCAATCATAGAAATAATTTGAAATTCATTTGTTGGCTTCATTGATTTATAAACGTTGAATGTAACCTCTTTTTTTCCAACACAAAACTTTAGTTCTCTGTATTCGACATCAACAAGGGAACGTCTTGTGGATAAGAATGGGCACCCCTATCTAAACTCATAGGATTTCTAACACCCATTTGAATTAAAGTTACCTCAGGTTTTGGATGAAGAACATACAGATTTGTACTCTGGTAATTATACCTATGTATATCCCTATCACGATCCCTCTAATTTGCATCATGATCTTTTTCTCTCTCACGATTTGTCCGAGATGCATCCCTCTCTTTGTTCCAACCTTTGTTCCCATCCCTTGGTCGCCAAGGGCCTTTGTTGTCACCTTGTGAAATTGAGCAAGAACCCACCACTTGATTAGAAATATAATGCACTTCCTCATCAAACAAAGCATATGAGTCATCTTTCTCATGAGACCTAGCTCCTTGGGTCCCAATAGCATTTATGTTTTTTGTTTTGGTCCCCAATACATGCTTTGCAAGCAACTCAATTTTCATCATCATCTTTGCCATTATTTTTGCTCTCTCTTCCTCCTTTTGCCTTATCTCCTTAGACAAAATTGCAGAGATTACACCCATTTCCATCTCGGCATCCTGAGTATGCCATGCATAATTGGTCTTTGTCATCCTATTTAACAAAGCATTAGCAAGTCCAAAGGTTTGGTCCATCAATGAACCACTAGCCAAATTGTTTTCAATGGACTTGTTGATCGAGTCCAAAGACCTATAAAAGCGTTGAAGTAATACCCCATTAGGAAGACCATGGGTTGGACATTGGATAACGTTTTTTATAAATCTCAACCATGCAATATGTAGAGCTTCACCTGGCAATTGTCTAAAGTTAGTTATTTCATCATGCAATATACATCTGAGAAGGAGGAAAGAACCATCTAAGGAAGGCTTCAATAAGCTCATTTCACGAGGTAATGGAGCCTTTGTAAAGTTACTCTAGCCATGTCATCTCTTCCCCCATCAGGGAGAAAGGGAATAACCTCAACCAGATTGATTTTTGGATGATGTTGGTTATATTAAACGGTTAGCAAATCTCTGCAAAGTTCTTTATGTATCGATTTGCATCTTTATACGGGATACCACCAAAGATACCCTTCCTTTTCAAGAGATGTAGCATGGTTCTAGTAACATGAAAGATTGCATTCCCTACCATTGGAGATAGGCAATGGAACTTGCTACACCCACGTGACCCATCAGGTCATCATAATCCATATAACCTTCAACACTAGCATTATCACTAGCTTGACTCATATTTTCATCAAGCACAAATCAAGAACAATAAACAAGGTAAAATAAAATAACATGCCATACAAAAGTGAATCAACAGACAAAAATAAGGTAATCAAAACTAATTCAAGGCAAAAGCACCAAAATTGATAACATCCAAGTCCACTCCTCACTAGGAAAAAGTGTACACAATTGTTGAACAATATAATTACCCAACTCGGGTTCAATTCCACAGAGACTAGTTATTGACTAAACAAAATTTTGTATTGAAATTCACTTAAGCGTGCACATTGTAGAAAAATACAATAAAGTAAAATTTAGGGGTTTAATTGTAACTAGGAATTGTATCACGAGTAAACAAGCAGCGAGTAAACATAATTGATGAGATTAATCAAGATTAGGAGTCTAGGAGTGTTCTTATGATAAGGTATTAGATTTAATTGGGATTAAATAATTCCCTTAGAGTCAATTTACTATATGGATAGGTTTAGTTTTAGTTATGTATCAAAGTATCTTGCCTCAAGAACATGCGTGTTTTGGGTTCTCTCGAACCCCAAAATCCTTCACAATTAAACAACCAAAATATGTTTGAGTAAGCTAAACTATCTCTAGTTTATCCATTAGATGGGAAAATCCCAAATCATCACTATTGAATACTTATTCAATTTCTGTAATGCCCCAAAACTTAAGATACGTATGCAACTCATAAACACCAATGAATTGGTATGAAGTGGGAAGATAAGGATGTAAATAGATAATTATACAAAAGTACACTTATATCAAGCCATTTGAAGTTCTAGACCAAAGTTAGAGACCAAAGGGAGACTTGAAACAAAAGTTCAATTTGAAGGGTTCATTATGGTAGAGTATCTCAAATAAGCTCGTATATGGTCTGATTTGTAATAGGTATATATCCAAATATACAAGGAATTACAGGACCTATAATATACAAAATTAATGGTATTTGATTCTAGTTTTCATGTAAACATACCTCTCTTCAATACGACTTCTGAGTAAAAAGTTATGCATATTTTACTACGGAGTACACAGGGGTGGAAACTGGCCACGAAAGGCACGTGATAGTCACATGTGATGTCGGTCAATACAAATATTTACATAGAATCACGATATGAATTCTTCAAGGATATATCCTAAGTCATTTTGGGAGTTGTTCTTATCAGGTTCTTCAACCCGTCTCCTCTTTTAAAGCCTTAGGTAAGAATCAATCAAGAAACTAGTGCAACTCTTCAACCATACCATAGAATTCACTCTAATCCCTCTTTTGATTGAAGAAACAATCCTCCCTCTTGGTTAAAACAAGTATAAGGATCTATTATTTCTTCAATTAAGGTATGAAATTGTCCCCTACTCTCTTTTATGTGTTGTTCTCAATGTTCTATATATATTCTACGGATAGGACTCACGGGACAGTGATAGGAAGCCGTGAGTCCATATTTTTCCCATTGTAATTGACAAACAAGGTGAGGAGGGAGTAAGTATAGGGATGTATTGGTAGTGTTGTTAACTAAATGAGGGGTTTATGGTTATGTATTAAGGCAGTAAGCTTGTTACGATGAGGAAGGAGGCTAGGTATAGAAAATATGATTTTTATGGCTCTTGTGAGCTTGTCGCTCATCAAGTATTTAATGAAATGCCTAAATGGATTGATAAAGTTTTTTATCTTTTCATAGGCTTCCTATTACTTTATAAATTGTAAAACTTCTCTCCCAACTTAATTTATGCGCTTAAAGGGGAATTTTACACTGTTAGATAGAGAACTCCCAAGACGGTGTTTGGAGGCCGAGAGTTAAAGTTTATGACCTTGTTTGGGATATGTAATGGTCTGTATATTGTAAGTCAAGGATAGAGGGTGTAATAGTGACTTCATATAAGTGCATAAGTTCAGTTGCGAAGGGGGGAAAGAGAGGTGTGGAACTACACCATTTATTTATCATATTTGCTAAGCTCGTCGCTCATAAGCTATTATCATCTTTCTGAACTCGTCGTACTTCTTGGTTAGATGCTTATGATATTGAATATGATGTTATACTATAGATAAGAAGTTTATTGAAGGGTTTCAAACATACATTATAAGAGAGAAAGTCTCAGAATAAGATATGTAAAGCTAAAACCTCTTTTCCCATCAAGGCACAACCTACAGTTACATGTTACTCTTATAAAGGTCATCATAGATTATATTGCTACTTGAAAGCAAATCTTATTACTACTATAGGTCTATTTCATGTGGAGTTCTAAACCTATAGAGTTATAATACTCTTTTCTAGTCAAATAAGTCATATATTTCACATGAACGTACGTGTCATTAATTAAAACTCCTAGAAGTTACAAAGAATATATGTCATGGAATTTAATGAAAGTGATTGGCCATAGATTAGACATAAGTATATGAATCACATAAATATATAATTCTTCAGCCAAAGAAAGTAATCAATAATCAAATAACGAGTTATATGATTCATGAGTTGCTTACTACAGGTCTTTACAGGCAAGATGAGATTATAGCCAACTCTGTAGCGTAGGGTGGGTATTTTTAGGGTCACTACATGTGACGCTATTTTATGCACAAAATTCTGAAAAAGTCAACTGGAACTTCCCATTTTTGCTTCCCCTGACTACATAGTCCTACGAGCAGACCGTACAAGAGCCCTAGAGGGCATACTTTAATAGACCACATTATCTAGACTATAAGATTTTACACTTGGTTGTAACAGTTGTCTACATATGCCATACATGTGTCACTGATCGCTGATAATAGGCCATCATGTGACTTCCTGATAGTTAGTATTACAAAAAGAAGAAGGATGCAACATAAAAAGGTAAAGATGTCACCTAGGCAAATTCTAGGAATTTTAAAAATATGTAAATGAATAACACATAGGATATTATGTGAGGACCCTTGATATTTGTCATAATAAGTTTCAGTTTGAGATTACATTTCCTGTATCCGTATGCTCAGATTTTCCTATCTTTGATATTTTATTTAGTGAGCATTCTTACAAATCTACTTGTTCTTCAGTCTGCTTTACATTCCAGTATATGTTTTATATGTACTAACATCCCTTTATTCGGGAGCAATGCATTTTTATGAATGCAGGCTCATGTACTCAGGATAGCAGACATCCACAATAAACTAGTGCCTTCCAGTTGATCAGTTGGTAAGCTCCACCTCTCTGAAGCTATCAGATGTCTAGGTCCTATATTTTGGCTTCATGTATATATCTTATAGTGGGTATATTGGGGCCCTGTTCGACTAGTTATCAGATTCTCATTTACAAACTCTTTAGAGACTTCTTATACATATTCTTGGTACAGTTGTACAACTAGTCCAGTGGGCCCTTTAGTTATATATGTTTCAGTGTATGTAAACACACCTTGATGTCTATTCTTCTACTTATCATTTTATGACTTTAGTATGAGTTTAGAAGATATATTTATCAGGTGCTCGTATAACTCCTTGAAGTTTTCCCCTCCTAGATAGAAGTGTGACAAACTTGGTATCAGAGCCCAAGGTTCAAGTGTCTCGGAGAGTCTAAGAAGTTGTGTCTAGTAGGATATTTCTTATGAATATGTTGTGCACCATATTTATAATTAAGGGACTGTACAGGTAATTAGGATCTGACCTCTATTAAAATCTAGATTGTGCAATAGAGTTAGTCATAGAAAGTTACTTCTGACTCATACTCAGCTTATTTGTGATACATATCATGTATACTAAAGGAAACGATTAACTAGGCTAGAGGGCCACTACCAACACTACTCAGGAGACAACCACTATTGAACATTCTCTAGTATTAGCATATCAGACCAGTGCTTAGGAGAGCTTGCCCAGTCCTACACTTCCAAGTCCTCAAGTTCCTAGAATAGAAGGGCGTAAGGAGTTTCTACACCTCTAATAGCATCAGCAACAGTTTCTATACTGCCTCTACCACCAACAAGTTCCTTAGAGAAGGACCTTAAAGGAGCAATACAGTTGCTCACCCAGTTAGTAGATACTCAGGTCCAAGAACAGAATGTGGTTGTATGTTACACTATTCAAGGAGAGACTGCCAGATCCAGAGTCTAATATTTCCTCTGAATGAATCCCCTAGTGTTTACAGGATCTAGTGTGACAGAGGACCCTTAATAGTTTATAGATAAGATCAACAAAATCATAAGGGTTATGCATATATCTGAGACTGAGGCTGTTGAATTGGCCTCTTATTAGCTAAAAGATGTCGACATTGCCTGGCATGAGATGTGGGTCAATTCCATGGGCCCAAATACCCCTCAGTAGTTTGGGAAGAGTTCTCGAGGGCCTTTATAGATCATTTTTACCTCTAGAGCTCAGGAAAACGAGGGTGGACGAATTTCTATCCTTACGAGAGAATAACCTCCGTGTCAAGGATATAACTTACGATTTACTCAGTTGGCCAGATTTGCTCCAGAGATGGTCAACACACAAAAGGCAAGGATGCATTACTTCGTGGGTGGACTCGAAGATCACTTGATTGACTCTTATATTGTTGTTGAGCTTAATAATGATATGGATATTTCTAGACTGATGGCACATTCTCAGTAAACAGAGCATACATACATGAACACAAGGCAGATAGATTAGAAAGGGAGCAAAGAAAGAGGGCTAGGGTAGCTTGAGGATATCAGGGAATTGACAGGACTTCCTCCAGTAGAGTGCCACCTCGGCAGACTCAGTCAGTATCCTACTTCACAACTACTGCTCTAGCTCAGTCATTGAAGTCCAGGAAGGATCAGAGTCAGATTTCACAGGCACCAGGCCTCCACTATATGAGAGGTACTGTGTCATGCCCCAAGACTACTCCCCTAGGCGTAATATTAGACCCGGGACCACAAGTGCCCCAATTTATCCCTTGGTCATAGCATAACTTAAACATACACAAAGAATCATAGCAGAAGCATAAATAGAAGAAGTAGGCAACTATGTCTATATAGAAATAAGGTCTAAGAGTACCAACTCTGGAATACAAAATACGAGAATCTAGCTATGTCTGAAGCCTCTAACTGACATAAGGAGTTGCTGGGACAAGACCCTAGCTAACTCAGAAATCTGATGAAAAGACATAAATGTAACTAGTATAGGTATGGCCCTCGAAAGATGAGGACTCACCAACAAAATCTGGATATCCGACATCATCTAGCCATGAGCCTGAGGAAGGAAGCCTGAATCTGCATCATAATAGGATGCAACGCAAAGTATGCTTCAGTACTATAAGATGTACTGAATATGTGAGATATGCATGAATATGGTAAAAGCCTACTTAAAACATAGTTAAAACTGAGTTCATGCATCATAAGAGAAATCATAAGTAAACCTCATAGTTTGGACATAAAATGATAAATAGAAGAGCAGAAGACTTAAAACATTCATACGGGAGTTTCTCTTAATCGACATAAACCATGATGAGCTACATGGAGTCCAGTGTCATACACCCACACTGAAAAAGGTTGTCCTAACCGGCCAAGGTTGAAACTATATCTACCAAGATCCTGTCATAAGCCACAGAGGGCAATCTATGGTGGCAACGTAGTTTTGGACTTGGTTTATTTAGAACCCACGTTGCTCGGTGCTAAATACTACTCCCAAAACATACATATAGCTCATAATATACTTGTGACATATCTAATGCCAAATCTATTTGAAAAACATAAGGATATATCTGATGTCATGCAATTCTCATATTATAAGTTCTTGAAGCTTTGCATAGCCATAATTCAAAACATATTTTTCTTTCTAAAATTATGACGAAAAGAATTAGGCATGCAATTTCTTAATACATAAGGTCATGTTATCTAAACATGTCAATTTTCACTTGAAAACATGGATATTGATGGAATCATGCTAGAAATCACCTTTCATGCATGAACTTTTGAAATCAGTTAAGGAACCTCAAATAAATCATAGATAAGTAATGAGAAACCATGAATTGATGCTTTAAAACTGAACCCATAAGTTTTCCCCAATTTTGGTAAGAACCCTAATTTCACAATTTGATAACTCAAGTTGGAGGACTGAAGTTGCTGGAGTATTCTGACAATGGGTTCCCATGGCCCGTCGTGATGTCTACCCCCATGGTGACCACCCATGGGCTGGAGCGATCCTTGATCAAAGCCACTGGCCATCTCCCACAGCGTGCCCCATGGCCTGTCAGAGCTCTGATGCTCGTGGCGTCTGCCCATGAGGCCCAGTAGTTGCAAAAAATTCTAGTTTCTAGGTTTGATATCTAGTTCGAATTCTAGGGCGTTATAATATCTCCCCCTTGGGATCATTCTCTCTCGAATAAAGACTAATCAAGGATCTGAAGAGAAAATAGCCCAACCAAACAACAAGACATGCAAACCAAGGAACAAGCATGGAGATTAGTTTCTTATCATAATACATAACTGAACTAACTTTGGAAAACATGAATGCATGCTATGATCATGAGAGAAACTGATGGAGTAGAATCAGAGGGACATACTAAGGAGGAAACTATTACCTCAAGATGAAACTGAATCAGAAGGAAAGAGATAAAGGTACTTGGCTTTCATGGCTGCTTCTGCTTCCCAAGTAGCTCTCTCAACTAGCTGATTTCTCCAAAGGACCTTCACCGAAGTGACTTCTTTTTTTCTCAACCTCCAAATTTGACGATCAAGAATCTCCATGGGAACTTCCTCATAAGTAAGGCTATCCTTCATGCTAACATACTCCAAAGGAACAATCAAGGTCGGATCACCAACACACTTCTTCAACAAGGAAACATGGAAAACCGGATGAACCACTTATAAATCTGTGGGTAGCTCCAACTCATAAGCAACACTACCAACTCTCCTAAGAATTCAGTAAGGACCTACATAGCGGGGACTAAGTTTTAATTTCTTACCAAACCTCATCACACCCTTCATGGGTGACACCTTCAGAAATACCCAATCATCAACCTCAAACTCTAACTCTTTTCTTCTCACATATGCATATGATTTTTGTTGACTCTGAACGGTCTTCAACCTCTCCCTAATGATATAAACCTTATCCATAGTCTCATGAACTGAATCTGGACCAATCAAAGCTACCTCACCTACCTCAAACCAACCAATAGGAGATCTACACCTCAAACCATAAAGTTCCTCATAAAGAGCCATTTGGATGCTAGAATGAAAATTGTTATCGTAGGAAAACTTGATAAGAGGTAAGTGTTCATCCCAACTAGCTTTGAAATCAATCACACAAGATCTCAACATATCCTCCAAAGTCTGAATTGTACGCTCTGCCTGGCCATCTATCTGTGGGTGAAAAGTTGTGCTAAGCTTCACTTGAGTACCAAGACCTCTCTGAAACGATCTCCAAAACAGGATGTAAACTTAGTACCCCCATCTAAAATGATAGACAATGGAATGCCATGCAATATGACTATCTCATAAACGTAGAGTATGGCATAATCCTCTGCTGAATCTGTAGTCTTGACAGCCAAGAAGTGGGCTGATTTAGTCATCATGTCGACAATCACCCAAATAGAATCATGTTGCGTACGAGTATGAGGCAAACCAGTAATGAATTCCATATTGATCGCTTCCCACTTCCAAGTAGGAAGGTAAATATCTTGAGTCATACCACCCGATTGTTGATGCTCTACCTTGACTTGTTGACAGTTGGTATACTTAGCCACAAAACCTGCTATGTACCTCTTCATGCCATTCCATAAATAGACTTACCATAGGTCACGGTACATCTTGGTAGCACCAGGGTGAATAGAATACCTGGAGCTATGAGCCTCTGTCAAAATATATTGTCTCAACCCATCTATGTCAGGAACACACAATCAACCCTGATATCGAAGCACACCATCTCCCCCTTGAGAGAAAACCTATACCCTTTGCTGATGGACTGCACCTTTCAACAGGTGCAAAATAGGATCACTATCTTGCTTTTCTTTCACTTCAGCTACCAAAGATAATTTGTAACCATTCTGAACAATAACACCACCCTTTGTTGAATCCATAAGGCAAACTCCTAATTGAGAAAGTTGATGAACATCCTTGAATAATTCTTTCTTTTCGTCCTCAACCGAAGACACACTACCCATGGACAACCTACTAAGTGCATCCACCACAACATTGGCCTTACCCGGATGGTAAAGCACACTCATATCATAATCATTAAGAAGCTCAAGCCATCTCCTTTGATGAGGATTCAATTCCTTTTGAGTGAACACATAATGAAGACTTTTATGATTGGTGAACACATCCACATGTACACCATACACGTAATGCCTCCAAATCTTCAAAGCAAAAACTACGGTCGCTAACTCAAGATCATGAGTAGGGTAGTTCTTCTCATGAATCTTAAGTTGTCTCGAAGCATAATCAATCACCTTACCACACTGCATCAACAGACAACCCAAACCAATCCTAGAAGCATCACAATACACAACAAAGTCATCTAGCCCCTCGAGTAGGGCCAACACTGAAGTTGTGGTTAATCTAGTCTTCAATTCTTGAAAGTTCTTCTCATATAGATCAGACCACTAAAATTTAACCTTCCTCTGAGTCAACCGTGTCAATGGGGCAGCAATGGAAGAAAACCCTTCCATAAATCTCGTGTAGTAACCAGCCAAACCCAAAAAGCTCTGAATATCAGATGGGGAACTGGGTCTAGACCAGTTCTTTACTGCCTCTATTTTCTGCAAATCCACTCGAATACCATCTCTCGTCACAATATAACCCAGAAAAGTAATAGACTGTATCAAAATCTCACTCTTGCTAAACTTAACAAATAACTATCGATCCTTGAGAGTTTACAACACAACTCTCAAATGGTCTGCGTGCTCCTCTTCACTCTGAGAGTAGATAAGAATATCATCAATGAAAGTAATCACAAACATATCCAAATACTATTTGAACACATGGTTTATCAAATCCATAAAAGCTACAGGAGCATTCATTAGTCCAAAATACATTACCACAAATTCATAATGACCATACCGAGTTCTGAAGGCTGTCTTAGGAATGTCACACCCTCTAACTCTGAGCTGATGATAACCGGATCTAAGGTCAATCTTGGAGAAGTAATTATCACCCTAAAGTTGATCGAACAAGTCGTCAATCTTAGGAATAGGATACTTATTCTTGATTGTGACCTTGTTCAACTAACGGTAGTCCATACACATTTTGAGAGAACCATCTTTCTTTCACACAAATAGAACTGGAGCACCGTATGGAGAGATACTAGGACAAATAAAACCCTTATCAAGGAGGTCTTTCAACTGATCTTTCAATTCCTTAAGTTTTATGGGAGCCATTATATAGGGAGGGATAGAGATAGGATGCGTATATGGAAGAAGATCTATTCCAAAGTTGATCTCCCATTCAGGAGGGACTCTGGGTAAATCCTAAGGAAATACTTTAGGAAACTCATGCACTACAGGTACTGACTGGAGAGATGGGGTCTCAGACTCCTTGTCCATAACCCAAACTATATGATAGATATAACCCTTAGAAATCATCTTCCTATCCTTGAGATAAGATATGAAATGACCCTTTGAGGATGGAGGACTACCTTGCCACTCTAAGACAGTTCATTTGGAAACTTGAAACTGATGACTCGGGTACAACTATAAACTGAGGCATAAGATGCATACAACCAATCCTTACCAAGAATAACATCAAAATCAATCATCTCCAACTCTACTAGATCCACTGAAGTAACTCTATGAAGGACTGAGATAGGGCAATTTCGATAAATTCTTTTAGCTAGGACTAACTCACTAACAGGAGTAGAAACACAAAAGGGTTCTAAGAGCTGATCAGGATTAATTTCGAACTTGCAAGCAACATAAGGGGTCATAAAAGATAAGGAGGCACTGAGGTCCAATAAAGAATACACATTGGGAGAGAAGACTTTCAACATACCAGTAATAATGTCTGCTGAACTCTACTAGTCCTGGCGAGAGGATATGTCATAAAGGCGGTTTTGGCGCTGACTACCAGAACTAGAAGCAGTGCTCTGCTGGGCCGGTCGACCTCCTGGGGCTGCTGGGGCAGACAGAGTCCTGCTACCTCCCTGTCCCTTCTTAGCTGAAGGGAAATCCTTAATCTTGTGTCCAACCTGACCACACCCAAAGCATCCACCAGAACCAGCTAAACACTCACCAAGGTGACTTCTACCACATTTGTTGCAAGAAGGGTAAGGAGTCGCCTTTGCAACACTCCCCTTCGAATAACAACCTGATCCTCTACCTACCTGATCGTGCTAAGGCCTGGGGCCCTGAGTAAGAGCACTAGCTGAAGAATGCACGGGTCCTGATGACTTCTTATGAAATGAAGATCGTTGTTTTCCTCTGGACCTCTGATGGCTAAAACTCGAACTCTCAGATTTGACCCTCTTATTCTCTCTTGCCATTTCCCTTAAATTGTCTCCCTCAATCTGATAAGCATGAGTCATAAGTCTGGAAATGTTCATGTCACCCAAAAGCATAGTAGACCTGCACTCCTTCTTCACCAAATCTGACACTCCATAAATGAACTTACTCATCTGATCTTGCGGATCATCCACCATAAAAGGAGCATACCTAGAAAGCTGAGTGAACCTCAACCCATACTCATGAACCGACATATATCCCTGCCTCAAAGTCATGAACTCTTCAGCCTTAGATTGCCTCAACTCTCTAAGGAAGAAACAATCAAGAAAATCCCTCGCAAAGCACTCCCAAGTCATAGGCACCATATCCCTAGCCCTAGCATCCTTCCACTGAGTATACAAAATATGAGCTACATCCTTGAGATGATAGGAAACTAGCTCAACACCCTCAACACCAACCACATGCATCACATCTAAGATCTTCTTTACCTCATCCATAAAGTTTTGTGGATCCTCACCAACTTTCAAAAATAAGAACTCAGGCGGGTTAATGCGAATGAAATCTCTAACTCAGGCCGCTACTCCACCTTGAGGATGGATGGGGATAGGAGCCTGCTGATTAGCCTGAGTGTCCATAGTCTGGGCTAGCATATGAATAGCATTCCTGAACTCCATGTTTGTGACCTCAGGGTCTAGAATCAGAGGGTCAACATTTCGGGTAGCTCTTCGAGACATGGCACGTCGAGGAGGAATAGTCTGAAATGCATAAACAATGTATTAGAGAAGTCAGAGTTAAACTCTATCGCATGATATTGATTATGAAAGAAGACAAGTTTTTCCTAAGACACCTCGTAGCTTCCCTCTCATAAGTATGGCTCACTTCACACATATGAAAGAGACTCTACTCGATGCAGCTTTTAGACACCGTAGGGATCTTGAACCTGATGCTCTGATACCAAGTTTGTCACACCCCGAGACTACCCTCTAGGCATAACACAGGATGCGGGACCACAAGTTCCCCAAGTTAACCCTTGGTAATAACATAACTTAAACATACACAAAGAATCATAGTAGAAGCATAAAAAACAAAAGTAGTCAACCATCTCTATATATAAATTAGGTCTAAGAGTACCAACTCTTGAATACAAAATATGAGAATCTAGCTATGTCTAAAGCCTCTAACTGACATAAGGAGTTGCTGGGACTAGACCGCAGCTAACTTAGAAATCTAATGAAAAGAAATAAATATCACTAGCATAGCTATGGCCCTTGGAAGATGAGGACTCACCAACAGAATCTGGATATACGGCGTCGTCTAGCCACAAGCCTGAGGAAGGGAGCCTAAATCTGCAGGATGCATTACAAAGTATGCGTCAATACTATAGGATGTACTGAATATGTGAGATGTGCATAAATATGGTAAAAGTGTACTTAAAACATATTTAAAACTAAGTTCATGCGTCATAAGAGAAATCATAAGTAAACCTCATAGTTTTACCATAAAATGAGAAATAGAAGAGCATAAGACTTCAGATTCATACGGGAGTTTCTCTTAACTGACATAAACCATGATGAGCTACATGGAGTCCAGTGTCATACACCCATACTAAAAAAGGTTGTCCTAACCAGCCAAGGTCAGAACCATATCTACCAGGATCCTATCATAAGCCACAGAGGGAAACCTACGGTGGCAACGTAGTTTTGGACATGGGTTATCTAAAACCCACGTCGCTCGATGCTAATTACTACTCTCAAAATATACATATAGCTTATAATATACATGTGACATATCTAATGCCAAATATATTTGAAAAGCATAAGGACATATTTAATGTCATGCAATTCTCATATCATAAGTTCTTGAAGCTTTGCATAGCCATAATTCAAAACATATCTTTCTTTCTAAAATCATGACTTGAAGAATTAGGAATTCAATTTCTTAATACGTAAGGTCATGTTATCTAAACATGCCAATTTTCACTTGAAAACATGCAAATTGATGGAATAATGCTAGAAATCACCTTTCATGCATGGACTTTTGAAATCAATTAAGGAACCTCAAATAAATAATAGATAAATAATGAGAAACCATGAATTGATGCTTTAAAACTGAACCCATAAGTTTTTCCCCAATTTGGGTAAGGACCCTAATTTCACAATTTGATAACTCAAAGTAAAAATAAGGTTTTGGGCATAAGGGTGGAAGGAATCCCTTATTTAATACCCACATACCTTCTTGAAGCTTGCTTGATCTAAGATGAAAAGAAACGGAGACTTGAACTTGGAGCTTAAGACTTGGAGTTGATGAAGTTCTTTCTTCTTTTGGAATAGGAGTCAATAGAATGAGAATAGTTTAGGCTATTGGTGGATAAAACCCTACTTAAAATGGCCAAAACGACCTTACTCAAGAGTTTAAATAATAGGGGAAAAGACCAAATTACCCTCGACTTAAATAAAAAGCTACAGAAAACCTTCGCCTCATGGGCTGCCTGACGGGTGTCGGTCCCATGATGGCCCATCAGACCAAAGCATCAGACAACCAAGTTGGAGGCCTGGGGTTGCTGGAGGATTCTGACGGCGGGTTCTCACATCCCATCGCCATCGCGACGCCTATGGTGACTTACATCGGGCTGGAGGGATCCTGGCTCAAAGCCACTGGCTATCTCCCACAATGCGCTCCATGACCCATCAAAATTTTGATGCCCGTGGTGGCTACCTATGGGGCCCAACAGTTGCAGAAAATCCTGGTTTCTAGGTTTGATATCTCATTCAAATTCTGGGGTGTTACATACTGGTTGGGGATTACCACCTTGGCCTATTTGCAGATAGTATGGTCGATCCAATTTAGAAGAGTATTTATATGGCTCTACCTCTTGTTATGGGTGTGGAGCCGAGGGTCATAAGATACGTGATTGTCCTACACTTAGAGTTGAGGGCAGAGGTGATAGATCATACTTCATAAGCTTCCAATGAGAATTCTTTTCCTTAGCACCACCTTTATCTTATGATCCTCAGGCACAGGCAGGCAGAGGTAGAGACACAAGTTCTAGTTTGGGAGCTAGCCTGAATCGAATGTATGCATTAGCAGGCCGACAAAATTTAGAGGCTTCCCCTGATATATAGTTATAGGTACCTTATCCATCTTATCTTATGATATATATGCATTGATAGATCCAGGGGTGACCCTATAATATCTTACTCCATTTGTTGCTAAGAAGTTCAAAATAGAGCCAGAGTTATTACATGAGCCATTTGCAGCATCGACTCCAGTAGGGGAGTCTATTATAGCGAGAATGATCTACAATGGGTGCCTAGTAATAGTATGTGGCCATGATACATTCTCTAACTTTATAGAGATAGAAATGGTTGATTTTGATGTCATTATGGGCATGGATTGGTTGTCCTCTTATTATTATACAGTTGATTATCGAGCCATGATTGCTTGATTCTATTTCCAGGGGGATCCAGTCTTGGAGTATAAAGGGAATGCTATGATTCCTAGAGGAAGTTTTATTTCCTACCTTAAGGCTCATAAGCATATAGCAAAAAGGGTGTTTATATCACCTAGTCCATGTTAGAGACCTTGAAAATGAGAAACAGGTGTCAACTCTTCAATCTGTACCCATTTTGAATGAATATCTATATG
This sequence comes from Jaltomata sinuosa, assembly GCA_003996215.1. Taxonomy (NCBI): domain Eukaryota; kingdom Viridiplantae; phylum Streptophyta; class Magnoliopsida; order Solanales; family Solanaceae; genus Jaltomata; species Jaltomata sinuosa. The sequence continues at coordinate 120,309 of QJPP01002739.1, read as the reverse complement.
TGTTTCCTGATGATCTTCTTGGATTATCTCATATTAGATATATTGACTTTAGTATCAACCTAGATCTAGGTAACCAGCTATATCTATTCCACCTTATAGAATGGAACCAACAGAGTTGAAAGAGCTAAAAGAGTAGTTGAAATATCTACTTGAAAAAGGTTTTATTCGACCCACCATATCGCCTTGGGGTGCTCTAGTACTATTTTTACGTAAGAAGGATGGCATAATGCAAATGTGTATAGATTACAAGTAGTTAAACAAAGTGACGATAAAAAATAAGTACCACCTACGCAAAATAGATGATTTATTTGATCAGTTGCAAGGAGCTAAATGTTTTTCAAAGATTGACTTAAGGATCGATTATCACCAGTTAAGGATATGTGAAGTAGATATTCCAAAGACAACCTTCAGAACTAGATATGGGCAGTTTGAGTTTCTTGTTATGTCATTTGGACTAACGAATGCCCCAACAGCCTTCATGGATATGATAAGAAGGGTTTTTAAACCCTTTCTTTATGTGTACATGATTGTGTTTATAGATGACATCTTGATATGCTCACATGATGAACCAGGGCATGCAAATCATCTAAGATCAGTGCTACAGACTCTTAGAGAGCACCAGTTATATGCCAAGTTTTCTAAATGTAAGTTCTTGATGAACTCAATGGCTTTTCTTAGCCATGTGGTCTCTGGTAAAGGTATTAAAGTGTACTTTCAGAAGATAGAGGCTGTGAAAAGATGGTGTCGACCTACCACTCTGATAGAGGTTCATAGTTTTTTAAGGCTTATCAGTTATTAGAGGAGATTTGTGGAGGTATTTTCCTCTATTTGATCCCTATTGAATAAATTAACGCAGAAAGCAACCAAATTTCAGTGGTAAGATGCTTATGAAAGAAGCTTTCAAGAGCTGTAAGATAGATTGACTATAGCTCCAGTATTGACCTTACCAGTGGGCACAGAAGCGTATGCCATTTATTGTGATGCTTTGGGTTTGGATTAGGATGTGTCTTAAATGCATTATGGGAAGGTTATAACATATGCTTCTCGGCAATTAAAAAAGCATGAACAGAACTAACCCACTTATGATTTAGAGCTCGCAGCAGTTGCACTTAAGATTTGGTTCCACTACTTGTATAGGGTACATGTTGATACATTTACATATCATAAAAGTCTCCATTATCTCTTCAAGAAAAAGGAGTTGAATTTGAGGTAGAGGAGGTGGCTAGAGTTTCTAAAAGACTATGATGTCAATATTCTCTACCACCTAGGTAAAGCTAACATTGTAGCGAATGCTCTCAGTTGCGTGTCTATGGGAAGCCTAGCACATTTGCCACATTTTCAACATAAAGTAGCATAAGATGTTCACAGATTAGCCAGTCTAGGAGTTTGACTTCTAGATTCTAAAAATGGAGGTGTGGTTGTGAAAATCACTACAGAGTCATCATTAGTGGCATTATTGAAAGAAAGACAATATAATGATCCCTTATTGCTCCATTATAGAGAAGGGGTTCAACAACATAATATTTCAGCATTTGAGATGGCAGGATATGGTACCTTAAGGTGCCAAGGAAGATTTTATATTCCTGATATATATGGGTTGAGACAACACATAATGGCTGAAGCACATTATTCCCGGTACTCCATTCATCCAGGCTCTACAAAGATGTACCATGAGCTTAAAGAGGTCTACTGGTGGAATGACATGAAAATGGATATAGCAAAGTTTGTAGTACAGTGCTCCAACTACCAGCAAGTTGTCACGACCCAACTCACAAATTGTGGGGGCACCTACCCAAATCTACGCTAGATAGGAGAACCCTTACCAACCAACCATGCTATTAAGTACGAAAGTTAGGCAAAATAGTTTTTAAAAGAAATAACCCCTTACTCAAACAAAAATCTTATTCAAATACATTTGTTAACTGGTTCCATTATGGAAAAAAATAACAGTTTCCCAGAACCTAATCTAAACTGGTACAAGAGCACTAAGAAAAGGAAAGGAAGACCCAAGACATAGCATCCATATAAGAGTGAGATGATAGGAGCTACTGAAGATTGACCACCGTCGTACCTATAGAAACTACAACTGATCTACAACATGGCTATATCCCCGAGTGGAGATATAGTAAGTATAATATCAGTACAACCACACGTACTGAAGCGTATTATCGGCCGACAAGGGTTAGAACGAAATAGTCACAATAAAAACTAGGGAGACAATTATAATGCTAGTTAAGGTTATGGATAACTAAATCCTCCCAATACCTTTCCCTAAGTTCCCTAACTCTTGTGTTACTCTTTTTGCTGACAACCATATGACTCTATGCCCAATCACGATTACAACTCACTATTCCACCTCAAACTATACCAACAAGACCAGTAGTCTCACTTTCTGGGACACTATGAGGACTAGACCAGATCACCCCATTGTAATAACCGTCAAGGTCATTTTCTCTTTTGTTCCTACATTTTTGTGTTTTGAGCCTTCCCATAGTGGCTACAAGTCAATTATGACTTAACGAGACTGATGGTTTGATTTCAGGGCAGTTCATTTATGTTTAAAGCCATTTTTCCTATTTTGAAACTCTTAAAGTTGAAAGAGTTAACTTTGGTCAACATTCAAAGAAGACAACCTCGGATGGAAATCCCGTTAGTGGTGTTAGCTCCAGAATGTTGACTTTGTGTTAGAAGGACCTTTGGTTTGGATTCCGAGGCCTCCGAACTCATTTTGGGCTATGGGGTTCCTTTTGGTTAAAGGTTGTTGTTGGGCGTGGGGCTCATTTTTCTTTGAAATAATCTATGTTGGGAGTTTTGTTGATTCCATTGAGTCCTAAATACCATTTTTAGTAGGGTAGCATATCTTGTTTGCATTTGTAGGTAACAGAATAAATCCTGAGGGTACAGTCAGAAAGTTTTGAGTTTTGTTATTGCTGGTAGTTGTGCTGGTTCTGGTGTTGCATGCCTGTGCTCTGGGGGACACACCTAGGCAGCCACCCATACAGCTACCAGTCGCACCTAGGGCCCTAGGTGACATAGGGAAAGAGCACCTTTACGCTTCTTCTTCTGCCCCTGCAGTGCCTCCTCTGCAGCTCGAGTGTCGCACCTGCAGAGCTGGGGGTCTTACTAACCTCTGCTCCTGTGGTAGTCTAGACACTGCGGTGATGCTGCACCTGCATCAGTATGACCGTATGTGCGTCGATCAGTGGAATATTTATTTTAAAAAGAGCTTCTTCTTCATTTCACCCAATTTCCAACAACTCTTTTCTCCATTATTGAGCTCGTATAAGGTGGGAAATCACCAATTCTCATCAATTTTGTATCCTATTGAGGTATATCTATTCCCTTATTCATTCTAGTCTTTAATCTAGCATTATCTTTGGAAATTACTTCCGTAAAGTTTGGTCCCAATTGCATGATGATCCTTCCAATTAAAGTGGCATTTTTGAGACCATTTGAGGTCTGAATTCTTGCTTGTTTTTACCCAAAGTTGGGGTATTCACTCCGTACCTCGTGAGGGGCATTTTTATGAATTTTGTTTTCTTTTTCATTGCATAGGCCCTGAGGGTCGTTTTCCATCTTGAGTTTTGGCCCAAAGTTTTGTGTAGCAATATGGGTGTTATTCTTCTTATCTTGACACCAAGTTTATATTTTTGATAGCATGGCAGCATTCCGAGGCTATTTGGAAGGGGAAGGTACATGAGTGATGAATCATATTTGTAGTTTGTCTTCCAGGTAGGCTACAACTTACCTAGTTCTAGACTTAGCTCATTTATGATAATTGTATGGTTTGGGCAAATTGTCAGTGGGAATTTATGGATTGAATAGTTGATCTTAAAGGAATTCAATTTTTGTAGTCGAATTAGGGTTTTTAGCTTTGAATCGAGGTTGGAATCCTTTGTTTACCCTTGTCTATCATTGTAGGTCTTAGTGTAGTCGGTGTAGACCCTTTTAGTGGTGGATATTTGCTTCCCTTAGCTTGGTTGGTCATCTTTGGCATATGGGGTGGTTAATTTTAGATGCCCATTATATGGAGTTTCTGATAGTTTTTGAAGTAGGATAGAAGTTTGTTTATCATTTTTGCTTAATCATTTTACTTTCACATTGTTCCTCTATATTTATGCAATTGTGGGCCCGAGGCCATATGCATTGGAATAGCAGGACCCTAAGTCAGTTTGCTTATTCCTTTAACTCCTTTTGGTTTGTTCCTCTATTTATCCATTTTAGTGTGAATTACTCGTATTAGTTTAGATTTGGGATAGTTGTTGCCTTAGGGTAAGTTCCTATAGGAGGTGGTTACGAGTTTGGTTCTTTTAGGTTCTATTTTACAATGATGACCTTTTCTTTAGCTTGTGGACTTAATTGCCTTAATGCGAGTTAATTACACTCAATTTTGGTACTTATCATGAGTTTAATCTATGTCCTCAAATTATGACTATTTTATCATGGCATGTGAAGGTCTGGATTTCAATATTGCATCCGATTTTAGAAAGGGTTGTAAGACTAGAACATTTGATACTTTTCTGATTTTCTTGTGAAAACATGGTTCATTTTTGAAATTCTAATTTGGTTAAACTTGCATGCCTGAGGGAAAGTGTTCCAGGTTGTTTTACTTGTATTATTAAACTTGCATGCACGAGGGAAGTGTTCCGGGTGATTTTACTTGTTTTTTAAACTTGCATGCCTGAGGATACTCGTGTTCCGAGTGATTTTCACTGATTATTATCATGGAATGGTTATTGAGATATGGCCGAATTTTGTGTATGAATTTTGGAAGTCCCTCATGGGTCCTGCCTTTGCAAGATATAGCTGGAAGAGGAGTATATGGTACTATTGGTACTTGGCTCATATCATATGGCATTTCATGGCACTGTTCCACTAGCATTTCCATATTAGGTTGATTTCTAGTCTCTATTATTTATTGTTTGAATCCACTAGGCTTATGGGGTACGGATGGGTCTAGTGTTTGCTGGTTCTACCTACTGGGCTTATGGGTTCTAATTAGGTTGTTCTTTGATTGTGTGTAGCTTCCACACTTATATGGGCTCGGTTAGGTTGTAACTAGACTGTCCAGCTTTGCTTTACTTCACCTTGTTTTGTTTACATGCTTCATACTTCGCATAACTAGTTACTTTCTACCTTGATATTATCTAGCTATGACATGTATCCTTATACGGACTCCTTCATTATTTCCCTTAAGTACATTCATATTTTTAGTACTTTTTATCTTATTTGAGCTTAGTTGGCCTATGATGCCTACTGGGTACCACATGTTTTGGTACTCATGCTATACTTCTGCATCTTTTTCCCTGATGCAGACCCTAGCACGAGTAATCTCCACTAATGCTGTCCTAGTGCGGTTAAAGACCAGCCTACAATCTACCTAGACTTATAGTTACACCGGCATTTTAGGCTATTATAATTCAGTTATTGAGCAACTTAAGAGGAATACCTCAGAATTTGGCTCATGGAGCAGTACAGGGTGTTCAGGGTTTAGGAGCATATCTTGCCATTGTGGCTCCCCATATTGAGGTACCGCCAGTTCAGAGGGTTGATCCACCAACACTGGCCCAAACAGTTATGACTTCTAAGTAGCAGAAGATGCTGGATCAGTTTCTCAGATTAGCCCCACCAATATTTTCTAGTGCTCCGAGAGAGGATGTGCATGAGTTCCTTACTAGTTTTTGAGAGAGGTTGCATAACCTCATTCTAATGGATTCTCATGGGGCAGACTACATTGCTTTTTAGCTTGATGATCAGGCGAGACAGTGGTGGAGAGCATATTCAAAGAGTAGACCAACTTGGTCCCCTTCTATGACTTCTGTGCAGTTCTCTAATGCCTTTTTAGGGAAGTATATGCCTCATAGTCATCATGAGAAACTTTGGGATATATTCTCAAAGTGGGAGTAGGGTTCCGTGTCAGTAGTAGAATATGAGTCGAGGTTTCATGATTTAGCCAGACACGCCACTATGATTTTGCCTACCGAGCATGAGACAGTGCAGTACTTCATCAGAAGGTTGAGGCTTCAGCTCGGTTTGGCTACAAAGAGTATGGTATTTTTGGGTCAATCCTTTCTATATGTGGTTGATCATGCCCGTACCATTAAGTCTATTCATCACAAGACCCATGAGGGCAGTAATAAGATGCCCCGACACCACGGTAGCTATAGTAGTTCCCAGTTTTGTGGTAGAGGTTCTTTTGGTCGAGGTTAGCAGAGGTACTTTTAGCCTACTAGGCTCATTCAAGCCTCACTTCAGCTCTCCTGTAGCAACAGCTAATTAGGGTACAGTGGTTAGAGTTTTGGTTAGTATTCGAGGGGTTCATATTCTAGGACTTCCGGCTGTGATGGCATGCCCTGGTTCAATGGGTACTTCATAGCAGGGAAGGGACCCTTAGGGTTGTTATGAGTGTGGGGAGTTCAGTCACTATGCTAGAGATTGTCTCCAGTGTGGGATGAACAAGCCTTCAACAGATGCCCAACCTCTTAGGGCAGTGGCGCCACCGGCCAGAGGTGGTGTTCAAAGTGGTAGAGAAAGATCTTAGAATATTAAGGGTGCTCGTGATGGTGCTTAGCTGGGTAGGGCTGATGGTCGTGTAGGTACTCAGCCCAGTAGAGGGCACAGATAGTTGTATGCCATTCCTGGTAGGACAGAGGTGGAGTCTTCAAACTTGGTGATTGCAGGTACGATTTCAATATACCATTAACTACTGTCTATCTTATTTGATCCATGATCTACTTATTAAAATATGTATGTATACTTTGCTTCTCGATTGGATTTGTCTAGTGAGCCCTTACTTATGTCATTGCATGTAACTACTCCCATAGGTGATTCCTTAGTAGTAGATCAGGTGCTTAGGTACTCTATGGTGACTCTTTGGGAATGTGACAGTAGTGTTGATCTGGTTGTGCTTGATATGATAGATTTCGATGGTATTCTAGGCATGGACTAGTTATCCCCTTATCATGCAGTCTTGGATTGCTTTGCCAAGACCGTTACTTTAGACATGCCTGGTATACCCCGATTCTGTGGCAGGGTTTTGTTAGTCATGGGCCGACAGGGATAATTTCATATATTCTAGATAAGAGTTTAGTGTCAAAGGGGTGCCTAGCTTACCTTGCTTAAGTTTGTGATGTTAGTGCCGAGGTTCCCTCTCTTGACTTTGTTCTTATAGTTTGGGAGTTTGCTGATGTCTTTCTGGCCTACTTACCTCGCCTCCCATCTGATCATGATATATACTTTGATGTCGAGCTGTGCACCAGGCTTATTTCTATCCCTCCCTACCGTATGGCTCATGTTAAGTTGAGGGAGCTTAGTCTTCAGGTTTAGGACCATCTGGGTAAGGGTTTCATTCGGCCCAGTATTTCTCCATGAGGTGCCCCTGTTTTTTTGTAAAGAAGAAGGATGGCACTATGCATATGTGTATTAATTACTGGCAGTTGAATAAGGTGACTATTAATAATAAGTATCCAATGCCATATATTGATGACCTATTTGACCAGCTTCAGGGTGCAGCCATATTTTCTAAGATAGAATTGAGATCTGGCGACCATTAATTGAGGATTTGGGCAATGGACATCCCTAAGACAGCCTTCAGGACTCGCTACAACCATTATGAGTTCCTAGTGATGTATTTTTGGTTGACCAATGCCCCAACAATATTCATGGACTTCATGAACTGCGTGTTCATGCCTTATTTGGACTCCTTCATGCTAGTTTTCATTGATTACATTCTTGTATACTCGAGAAGTAGGAAGGAGCATGAGCAGTATCTTAGGACTGTGCTCTAGACTTTTAGAGATCAACATCTTTATGCCAACTTTTCAAATTGTGAGTTCTGGCTTGAGTTTGTAGCATACTTGGGGCATATTGTGTCCAAAGATGGGATTATGGTAGATCTGGTGAAGATCAAGGCAGTTCACAATTAGGCTAGGCCCACTGAGGTTCGCAGTTTCATTGGGTTAGATAGTTACTATAGATAGTTAATCGAGGGCTTCTCTTCCATTGCAACACTATTGACCAGACTAACTAGGAAGGATGTCCAATTTATGTGGTTTGAGGAGTGCTAGGCATGCTTTCTAAAGCTCAATGCATTATTGACTACAACTTCGATATTGACTCTTCCAGTTGAGGGCCAGGGTTTTACATTTTTTTGCAATGCTTTAGGTATTGGTTTGGGTTATGTTCTGATGCTGCAGGACTGAGTGATAGCATATGCTTTTAGACAGTTAAAGGTGCATGACTGCAACTACCCCACCCATGACCTGGAGTTGGCAACGGTAGTTTTTGTGCTTAAGATTTTGAGGCATACCTTTATGGTGTTCATTGTGAGATATTCACTGACCATCATAGCCTATAGTACTTTATGAGTCAGAAGGATCTTAATTCATAGCAGCGGAGGTGGATAGAGTTACTGAAGGACTATGACCTTTCCATTCTTTACCATCCTAGCAAGGCGAATATGCTAGCAGATGCCTTAAGTCAAAAAGTGATGAGTATGGGTAGTTTATCCTTCCTATCAGTTTTTGAAAGACCTTTGGCCTTGGACATTCAGTACCTAGCCAATAGATTGGTTCTATTGGATATTTCTGACCCAGGGAGGATTCATTCCCTTGTTAAGGCTCATTTTATATTGTGGGAGCAAATTCAAGAGCGGCAAATTGAGGATAGTCATCTTTGTGGGATCTGAGATCAGGTGTTGAGTGGTGAAGCTAGGAAGGTTGCCTTAGATTTAGAGGGTGTCCTGTGATTTGAGGGCCTTATTTATGTACCAAGGGTTGGTGACTTGATTCAGTTGATATTGCCGGAGGCTTATTCTTCTATATATTCTATTCATCCCCAGGCAATTAAGATGTATATGGACTTGAGACAGCATTACTAGTGGAGCATGATGAAGAGGGAGCAGAGTTCGTATCCTGAGGCTTGAACTATCAGCTGGTGAAGTTTGAGCACATGAGACCTAGTGGGTTGCTTCAGAGTTTTCCCATTCCTGAGTGAAAGTGGGACCGGATTACTATGGACTTTATAGTTAGCTTGCCATGTATTTTTTATGGTTTTGATAACATTTAGGTCATCGTGGATCGATTGACTAAGTCTGCTCACTTTTGACCTATTCAGTCTTCCTTCAGTGTTGAGAGGTTGGCTCAAATTTATGTGCAAAAGATAGTCCGTCTTCATGGTGTGCTGGTGTTCATTATTTCATATAGGGGTTCACAGCTCATTTCTCACTTTTGAAGGTCATTTCAGACAGAGTTGTGTTCTCAAGTTGATCTTAGCATGGAATTTCACCTACAAACTGATGGCCAGAGTGAGTGGACAATTCAGGTTATTCAGGACATGCTCTATGCCTGTGTTTTTGGATTTTGGGGGTCAGTGGGACCTATTTCTAGCCTTGGCAGAGTTTTCTTATAATAATAGTTACTATTCGAGTATCCAGATGGCTCCATTCGAGGTGTTGTATGATAGGCGTTGTAGGACTCCTATTGGGTGGTTTCATGCTTTTAAGGCCAGGCTGAAAGGTACATATTTGTTGCGTGAATCTTTGGATAGTGTTCAGATGATTCAGGATAGACTTCAGGCAGCTCAGAGTAGACAGAAGAGTTATGCTGACCATAGGCAACGATCCTTAGAGTTTGGGGTTAGTGATCGTGTGTTCCTTCGGGTATCGTCCATGAAGGGCGTGGTGAGATTTGGGAGGAGGTGTAAGCTTAGCCCCAAGTATATCAGGCCATTTGAGATTCTTCAGCGAGTGTGTGATGTTGCTTATAAGTTAGGCTTGCCTCTTGCTTTTTCTGCTATTCATCCTATTTTCCATGTGTCCATGCTCCACCATTATATTCCACATCAGTCTCAAGTGCTTCAGTGGAATTCAGTTCAGTTGGATGATCATTTGTCTTTTAAGGAGGAGCCAGTAGCCATTCTTGCTTGGGATATTAGACGGTTGAGGTCTAAAGAGATTCTGATTGTTAAGGTAAAATGGAGACATCATCGCATTCAAGAGGCTACCTGGGAGATTGAGCATGATAAGTGGGCCTAGTATCCTAGTCTTTTTTAGCCTTCAGGTATCTTTCTTTCTTTAACTTTAGAGGATGAAAGTTCTTTTAGTAATGGATGTTGTAATGATCCTTAAGGTCATTTTCTCTATTTTCATGCATTTTCTGTGTTTCGAGCTTTCCAATAGCAGTTATAAGTCATTTTTGACTTACCGAGACTGCGGGTTCAGTTCCTGGGTGATTTGTTTGTGTTTTAAGCCCCTTTCCCTATTTTGGAACTCTTAAAGTTGAAAGAGTTGACTTTGGTCAATATTTGGAGAAGACTGCCTCGAATGGAAATTTTTCCAATGCTATTAGCTCCCGGACATTGACTTTGGGATAGAAGGACCTTTGGTTTGGGTCCCAAGTCCTCTGTCCTTGTTTTAGGTTATGGGGTTCCTTTTGGTTAAAGTTGGTTGTTGGGCATCAGGCCCACTTTTCTTCAAAACGATCTCCGTTGCAAGTTTTGTCGATTCCATTGAGTCTGGAATGCCATTTTTAGTAGAAAGCATATTTGGTTTGTGTTTGTGGGATTTTGAATGAATCCCGAGGGAACGGGTGGAGAGTTTTGAGTTTTGTTGTTGTAGCTGGTGCTGCTGGTTCTTGTGTGGTGCGCTTATGCACTAAGAGGGTGCACCTGCACAACCGCCTCTGCGGTCACCAGCCGCACCTGCGGCCCTGGGGGAGGGGTGCCCCTGTGCTTCATCTTCCGCCTCTTTTGTACCGTCCCTGCAACTCGAGTGCCGGACCTATGGAGCTGGGGGGTCTTGCTGACCTACTCTCCTACAGTATGACTGCAGGTGCATCGTCCTGGCAGTTTTTTTTAAAAAGAGCTTCTTCTTCATTTCTCCATTATTGAGCTCGACTAAGGTTGAAAATCACCAATTCTCGTCGATTCTGTATCCTATTGAGCTAATTCTCTTCCCCTATTCATTCTAGTCCTTAGTCTAGCATTATTTTTGGTGATTCCATTAGTAAAATTTTTGTCCCAATTACATGGGGATCCTTCAAATTAAAGTGGCATATTTTGGACCATTTGAGGTCCAAATTCACACCAGTTTTCACCCAAATTTTAGGTATGCTCCCCGTACCTCGTGGGGAGCGTGTTTATGAATTTTTTTCTGTTTCATCTCCGAGCCCCGAGGGTCATTTTCTGACTCATTTTTTGGCCTAAATTTTTGTGTAGCAATATAGGTGTCATTCTTCTCATCTTAATACCTAGTTTATGTTTTTGATAGCGTGGCAGCGTTTCGAGGCTATTCAGAAGGGGAAGGCACATGAGTGACGGTTCGTGTTTGCAGTTTGGCTTCCAAGTAGGCTACGACTTACCTACTTCTAGACTTAGCTCTTTTAAGATTATTGTATAGTTTGTGCTAATTGTCAGTGGGATTTTATGGATTGAATAGTTATTCTTAAAGGAATTCGATTCTCGTAGTTGATTTACGGGCTTAGCTTAGAATCGGGGATGGAATCCTTAGTTTACCCTTGTTTGTCCATGTAGGTCTTAGCGTAGCCGGTATAGACCCCTTTAGTTGTAGATATTTGCTTGCCTTAGCCTTGTTAGTCAGCTTTGGGGTATTGGGTGGTAAATTTTAGATGCCCGTCGTATGGAGTTTTCGGTAGTTTTCGAGGTAGGATAGGAGTTTGTTTATCATTTTCTCTTAATAATTTTACTTTTGTATTGTTCCTCTATATTTATGCAATTGTGGGCCCGACGCCATGCACGTTAGAATTGTTGGACCCCAAGTTAGTTTGCCTATTCCTTAAACTCCTTTCAGTTTGTTCCTCTAGTTAGCCATTTTGGTGTGAATTACCCGCGTTAGTTTAGATTTGGGATAGTTGTTGCCTTAGGGTAAGTTTCCGTAGGAGGTGGTTAAGAGTTTGGTTCTTCTAGGTGGTATTTCAGAATGATGAATTTTTCTTTAGCTTTAATAGCCTTAGTGCAGGTTAATTTGACTCAATTTTTGTACTTGTCATGAGTTTTATCTATGTCCTTGAATCGTGACCGTTTTATCATGGCATGGGAAGGTCTTGATTCCAATATTGTACCGGTTTTAGAAAGGGTTTTAAGACTAAAACATTTGATACTTTTTGGATATTCTTGTGAAAACATGGTTCATTTTTAAATTTTTTTTTGGTTAGACTTGCATGCCTGAGGGAAAGTGTTCCAGGTGGTTTTACTTGTATCTTTAAACTTACATGCCCGAGGGAAAGTATTTCGGGTGGTTTTACTTGTATTATAAACTTGTATGCTCAAGGAGACTCGTGTTCCGAGTGATTTTCACTTATTGTTATCATGTCATGGTTATTGAGATATGGTCAAAAATTTATACGGATTTTGCGAGTCCCCCATGGATCCTGACTTTGCAAGCTACAACTGAAGGAGGAGTATACAATACTATAGTCACTTAGCTTATATCATATGGAATTTCATTGCACGGTTCCACTTGCATTTTCCCATTAGTTTGATTGCCAGTCACTGTTATCTGTTGTTTGAATCCACTGGGCTTATAGGCGGTCTGGATGGGTCTATTGTTTGCTGGTTGTACCTACTGGGCTTATGGGGTCCGATTAGGTTATTCTCTAATTGTGTGTACCTTCCGGGCTTATATGGGCTTGATTAGGTTGTTGCTAGACTGTCCAACGTTGCTTTACTTCACCTTGTTTTGCTTACATGCTTCACACTTTGCGTAACTAGTTACTTTCAACCTTGATATTATCTAGCTATGACATGTATCCTTATACTGACTCCCTCATTATTTCCCTTAAGCACATTCACTTTTTTTATACTTTTATCTTATTTGAGCTCAGTCAGCCTATGATGCCTACTGGGTACCGCATATTTTGGTACTCATGCTACACTTCTGCATCTTTTTACCTGATGCAGACCCTAGCATGAGTTTTGACCACTGACACTGCCTAGTAAGGATTTGCTGATTTGGGGATCTAGGGCGAGTTTCTGGCGTCCAGAGCTGACTTATCTCCTTCTACTCTGGGATTAGTCCCCTTTTTATATATTCATAGACTATCATGTATATTTGTATCTATCTAGTACTCACTATGTTGTAGTAGCTTTTGTACCGGCTGATACCAGGATTTGGGGGATTTCTTGTATGTTTTGCTCTTTCCTTTCCATTATGTTATGTTCCCTGCTCTTATTATCTCCATTTTTGAATTAGTTCTCTGTCTTATATCTTGTTCTCGTACTAGCCCACAACTCATTGTTCTAGGCTAGGGGTTTGGCTTACCTACTGGTTAGGTGTAGTATGTGCTATCACAACCTGAGAAATCGAGTCGTAACACCCATACCCCACATATATAACATGTATACATTATGAATACTTAGATTACAATAAGTACCCCGATCAAGGCATACCTGACATTACACCTACATATTCTGGTTCACTACTCATACTCACAGCCCAACCACACAACACGAAGCAAGGACAATCATAACACTTCATCTCAACAGATATATAGGTTCACAATTATATCAATTACACTTAGGCAGATTCTTTCAACAATGGTCACCACAATAAATATGTCAATGAAATGATGATCGCATGCATGCAAAATGTACCCACATACTAGAGTCAACAGGGACTCTCAGCCATGACCTGTAGGGGACGAGATATGTCCATATACCAGTGTTAGCATGACACCCATTCCAATAATAGTGTCAGTGTTACATCTGATCCACATAACATTGTCGGTGTGACACCCGATCCATATATCTCCTCAATACAATCTCAAAACCACATGTTCAATGCATGATACAGTCAATAATCACAAGTAATTCCCGAAATCAAATCACAAACACCCAATTTAGATATAAGCAGCAAGTCAAGCAAGTCTTTACTACAACTAATAATTCATGTAGTGCTTTAAGGCTAGTCAACTAATAACTTTTATATGTATATATATATATATAAACAAGGAGTAAACTGACTTCATATTACACCTTGACTATTCGTACTCACCCAACCTACGACCATACCTCTAGCCATCACCTGTGTTTATATCGACTGATGACTCTGATCCTGGATACCATGCCTACCTCTCCCTTCCATTCCCCTCTACTATGTTTATACTCATTTTACTATTATCAATAGCCACAAGCATAACTCACACAAACACACAAATCTTCTGACTCCTCCTAACTCACCATGACATCTAGGCACCTACTACCCATTCCTTCTACTCTCAATTCAAACTCTACCAAACTCCTTTGACCCCACCAAAAGCACATTCTAGACCTAGCTCATAATCATTACTTTCATGGGTTCCCTAACCCTACATCTAACTCATAATATGCTTTCATTCATCAACCTACCTCTAGTTCATGCAAAACTTATATCTTTAGATAATTAAAGGAGCAATACAATTCAATAACTTAACATTCAATATAACCAATTTGTTGTTCTAGTCCTGGTTATTATTTAATCCATCCAAACACCATGCCCGAAGGCCTAAGATATGAAATCTCCCAACATAACTATCATTATTATATGCATCTAGCCCAAGTCTACTACAATTAAACCATAACCTACCTTGCAAACAAATTCCACTACTACAGAGAGCAAAGAGTTGTCCCACACATGTCTTGCCTTTTTCTAATGTCAGGAACTCCGCCGGAACTCATTGGAATCGCCCTCATGGAGCTTGGCCTCTAAATCCTCATTGTTCTAAGTATATGGTTCATTTAGGGATTTTTTGAATGAGGGAGATGACATAAGAGGCCTTAACTAAATAAGGGTTTTAATTAACCATCAGGCTGGTTAATGCCCGACTGTCACTACAACGATGGAAGTGTCCTGCAGAGGTAGATATACTGCTGCAGCAATGGGTTAGCAGGCCTGGCCTAATTTTTGGCCCAAATTTGATTTGGGCCATGACTTTTTCCCATGAAATAATTCCTACAAAGTCCGAAACAAGGATTTTTTAGCTGAAATGTTTTTTTGGGATGGTTTTTAACATAAGATGATTTGGATCATAACATTATATACAAATTTATCCACTATTTTTTCTCAAATGGTTACAAGAGGGAGGAAGAAGGTTTTCAGCATGATTCTCAGAATCTAACGCACACGATGGTTTTCGAATAGGGAAGGAGCGATCCCTTATTTTTATTAATTACCTGATAATATCGTACTGTGTCTCGATTACTCACCATTATTCTACCATTCCATGCATTAGGAGTCTTTAACCATTTTTACCCTGACACACAATTATTATAAATTGAGGAATATAATTAATGATAATATCTTACGTAATGGGTCATTAGAATGCCCAGACATCACAAAATATTACAAAGCATGAAAATTCAGGAAAACAATGAAACCTCATAGAGCCCGTCACTGCAGCAGCAGAACTATCACGACACTGGGGCCCGATAATTTTAAGTAAGGGGAATGGTATCATTTCCCCCACTTTCCAACTCTCAAAAGCTCTCTCAGTTTCCCCGAGCAAACCTCTTTCTGGCGACACTACTAAGGTAATTTCTCATCCCTACTACTTTATTTACGCATTTAATATCGTAGAATAAAAAATATTAGAGAAAAAAGGGGATCTTTGGATTGGTTTTTGGTGTAACTAGAATTTGAATTCTTTTGTAGATTTCTTACATGATTTGACAAACATTATAAATTATTTTACGTCTCCAACGCTCCTACAATATTCTAGACATAAGATTGATGATATTTATGGTAGTTTTTGGGCTTGAAAAGGGTGGAAGATGAAGAGTCACCCTCTTTAGTGATTTGGAATGATTTAGGCTTGAATGTGGGTGTTAATCACCCCTATTTTAGTGTAAAAGAGGTCACATATACTCTACCAAGCCCAATCTACACTAAAAATTAAAAATTGGAAGAAGAGTTTGAAATTCTGCCATTGGAGGGGCTGGGTCTAGTTGGGGGTGAAGGCACCACTGCAGTAGTGGATTTGTCGATGCACCGATATTCTCACAGCAAGGCTCCTTTAATTACGGCAATGTCGATGTAGTGAGAAAAGCATCGCCGCACCGATGATAGTTAGTAGCTCCCTAATTTTTTTTTTTATTTTCCTAATTTGGATTTTCCTTCCTTCCATAGCATCCCGAATTGGTTTCTAACACTATAATTGTGATATTTGTAGGGCTAATACCATGGATAACCAACCCGCATACCAAAGTTCTCCAACACCACCAGGCGTGAGTGTTATGAAAAGAGGTGACTCACTAGGGGCTTCCACCATGAGAGAGGATTTGTGATGAAAGATGTGGCTGAAGAGGGTGCTGATTTCAACAAATAGCTGATGATCTTTGGTTGGGGGATGCTGACAGAGGTTGTCCCTAAATGAAATTTGGCCATAGTTTGGGAGTTTTATTCCATACTCCTGACTGTTGATTGGTCTGTGCCATTTCCCACTATCCGTATTTGAGGTAAGAATCTTTCGGTGGATGCTGCCACCATTAATGACACCTTGGGGGTCCCAAACCCCTCCAATGCCACCTTTGAGGCTAAAATAACTAAGTAAGACCTGAAGTGGGTGGCATGGACCTTGGTACCAGAGGGTCGGGAGGGTAAGGTGAAGTGGACCAGTGTCAAGGGGACCAAAAGAACTCCCTTCTCTGCGGAGGCTCGGAGATTATTGCACAATGTATGTCTTTTGGGAAATGTTACTGATGTGACCTTCAACCAGGATATGGTGGTGGCCTGGGCCCTTTCAAGGATAGAGCTGAGCGTGGGGATGCATATTATCAATGAGTGGCAGCATTTCTACACTAGGGTAAGGTCTTCGAGGGATATTTTCTTTCCTTCTTTGATCACAGTGCTATGCAAGTGGGAAGAGGTGACAAGGGAGGACCATGACACACTGGAGGATGGTGATGTAGCCTTTAACCCACTGAAGGTGAAGGGTTCGCGGGAAGGAAGCAAAAAGAAGAGGAAGATGGGGAAGGAGGGGTAGCAGGGTGGGAAGGGGGGAGGAGACTATCACCCCTCCCACACAGACTGATACATCCCTTGGTGGCTAGGAGGTTGACCTTGCTACTGTTCAGGGTTATCTGGAGTGGTCCCAGTTGCCTCCACCAGGTTCAGCTCCTACAAGTTCCATAGCCCTTCTAGACGCAACTCGGGCCTATGCGAGGCTCTAAATAGATCTAGATGAGGAAAAGAAGAAGAGGCGCTTCCGGGACCATATGTTGTTTAGGATGTGGAAGGTTGTAGAGGTCATGTTCAAGTGTGCCTCCCCCACTAAGAAGTTCCCTAAGCTGATGAAAAAGGATGCAAAGGAGTTCTCCTTCCTTAGAGGGATGGATGAGGAGGGCTCAAACTCCTCGATCCTCGAAAATGATGAGGCCACCATCTAGATTTTTCCCCTAGTTTATTTACTAATTCTGGTTCTTTTTAGGTTGCCACAATTTGGGCATGAACAAACAATCTTTTTCTTTTCTTTTCTATACTTTTAGAAATTATTACTTAACTAAATAATATATATATATATATATATGGATTTCTATTTTGCCAGTTAACGATTTATATTCCAAACATATTGCGAAAACAGGGTTATTTTGCGAAGTATGAAAAATTACAAAGCATGGGAAGTCTTGGAAATTTACTGCCTGGATGCCGCGGCAGTGATGCTGCTGCAGCGACAAAGTGCCACTGCAATGGTGCCCAACAATGGCTCCAATTTTACCCACTTCCATGTCTTTTCTCACACGATGCTATCCCATAAACACTTTATTACCCCTATCCCTTATGTCTTAGTAATTTTAACCAAGAATACTCAATGTCGTTATTCTAGGTCTATTGCTTACGTGGTTTTCAAAGCCCTTAACTCAATTATGCACAAACTATATTCTAAAACACTGCTCGACCTAAGCAACCACTTACCATGATAACTAGGACTGAAAGATAGCAAGGTACCCAGGTAATTCGTCAGGACCCGGATGGAAATTAATGAATACTTCAAATCACGAGAAATTAAGACATGTCCCAAATAATAGAGATGAATATATACCTCTAAATCACACCCAATCCTTACAATTCCCAGGTTTCTTTTGCAACAACTCACCTCATATCACTTATAACAATCAATAACACTTAAGAAAGTTGACCCACACATAGTAAGGAACTTATTACAGTCAAACAACAATGGTCCACATAATAAATACACGTGGACTTCTATTGCAAAAAATGAAAATAGTTAAACACAAGTATTTCTCAGCAAACATGACCAATCACTATGAGAAGAGTTATATTCACCAACAACACTGAAAACTACACCATTCACTACATCTAAAATATAATTTTGACATTAGAATTCTAGTTCTATGCCTCTTATCGACCTCTATTGGTTAGAATAACACCATTCTAACCTTCCAAACATTACCAAGATACCAAAATAAGGACTGACTAATCCCAATTGTGATTGTCAAGATACCAATTAAAATCTGCCAGATACCAATTAGAATCAACTAGAGGAAATAACACTAAGATAGCTCGATGGAAGAGAAGAAAATGAGATTGATTTCCTAGATGCCTTGAAGCTTCCTACTAATTTTATATGGATGTCAACACACTAATCCGCATGACTCAACTCAACATTTGCTTTTGTACTGGGAGACCTGTAACCTGGGCTCTTATACCATCTTGTCACGACCTAAATCATGGATTGTGCAGTAACCTACCCAATCCTTCCCTAGATAGGAGAACCCTTACCACTCAATCATATAATTAAGTACAAAAGTTAGACAAAATAGTTTTGAAAAGAAATAATCCCTTACTCAAACAAAACTCTTATTCAAATACATTTATTAACTGATTCCATTATGGAAAATGAAATAATAGTTTCCCAAAACTTAATCTAAACTGGTACAAGAGCACTAAGTAATGGAAAGAAAGACCGAGACACAACATCCATGTAAGAATGAGATGACAGGAGCTGCTAAAGATTGACCGCCAACGTACCAATAGAAACTCTAACGGACCTACAATATGGATATACCCCCAGGTAGAGATATAGTAAGTGTAGTATTAGTACAACCACACGTGCTGGTAGGTATCATCGACCGACAAAGGTTAAAAATAAATAACAACAATAGAAAATAGGGAGGAAATCATGATGCTCCAATACCTTTCCCTAAGTTCCCTAACTCTTGTATTACTCTTTTCGCTAATAGCCATACGACTCTATGACCAATCATGATTAAAACTCACTATTCCATCTCTAATTATACTAACAAGACAACGAGTCTCACATTTTGGGACACTATAAGGACTAGACTAGATCACCCAATACCCCACATATATAACATGAGGTTCTGGATACCTAAACCCTTCCAATACCTTTCCCTAAGTTCCCTAACTCTTGTCTTAACCTTTTTGTTAACAGTCATACGACTCTATGCATAATCACGATTACAATTCACTATTCCACCTATAATTATACCAACAAGACAACTAGTTTCACTTTCTAGGACACTATAAGGACTAGACCAGATCACCCAATACCCTATACATAACATGAGGTTCCAGATAGCTAAACCCTCCCAATACCTTTCCCTAAGTTCCCTAACTCTTGTATTACTCTTTTCCCTAACAGCCATATGACTCTACGCCCAATCACGATTACAACTCATTATTCCACCTTTAATTATAAGAACAAGACCACTAGGCTCACTTTCTGGTACACCATAAGGACTAGACCAGATCACCCAATACCCCACATATATAATATGTGTACATTATGTATACTTAGATTACAATAAATACTCCAATCAAGGTATACCTGACATTACATCTACATATTCTGGTTCATTACTCATACTCATAACCTAACCACACAACATAAAATAAGTACAATCATAATACTTTTTCTCAGAAAATATATGGGTATACAATTACATCAATTAAACTTAGGCAAATTCTTTCAACAATGGTCACCACAATAAATATCTCAATGAAATGATGATTGCATACATGCAAGCTGTACACATATACTTGAGTCAACAGGGACTCTCAGCTATGACCTGCAGAGGATGAGCTCTATCCATGTACCAATATCGGCATGATATTCATTCTATTAAAAGTATTGATATGACACCCAATCCATATAACAGTATCAATGTGCCACCCAATCCATATATAACCTCAAAATCATATGTTCAATGCATGATACAGTCAATAATCACAAGTAATTCCTAAAATCAAATCACAAACACCTAACTTACATATAAGCAAAGAGTCAAGAAAGTCTTTACTATAATTAATAATTCATGTAATGCCTAAAGGCTAGTCAAGAAATCATTTTTATATGTATATATATAAGTAAGGAGTAAATTGACTCCATATTACACCCAGACTACTCCTACTCACCCAACCTATGACCATATTGCTAGCCATCACCTGTGTTTATACTGACTGATGACTCCAATCCCGGGCCAGGCCTACCTCTCACTTCCCTTCTCCTCTACTACGTCTATACTTATTTTATTATGAGCAACTACCTATAAGCACAACACACACATACACACAACCCTTTCAACTCCTCCTTACTCACCACAACATCTAGGCACCTACTACCCATTCCTCCACTCTCAATCCAAACTCTACCAGACTCCTTTGTCCCCACCAAAAGTATACTTTGGCCCTAACTAATATTTATTACTTTTATGGTTGCCCTAACCCTAATTCTAACTCATAATATGCTTTCACTCATCAGCCTACCTCTACTTCATGAAAAACTTATATCTTTTCACAACTAAAGGAGCAATACAGTTTAATAACTTAACATTAAATATCACCAATTTATTGTCCTAGTCCCAGTTATTGTTCAATCCATCCAAACACCATGACCGAAGGCCTAAGACATGAAATCTCTGACATAACTATTATTATTACGTTCATCTAGCCTAATTCTACTACAATTAAACCATGACCTACCTCAAAGATGAATTCCACTACTACAGAGATCAAAGAGTTATCCCACACATGCCTTTCTTTTTTCTAATGCCAAGAACTCCACCAAAATGCTTCAAAATTTCCCCATGGAGCTTGACGTCCAAATCTTCATCATTCTATGTGTTGGGTTTACTAAGGATGTTTTTAGAGGAGGGATATAACATAAGATGCATTAACTGAATAAGGGTTTTAATTAAACCTTGGGTTGGTTATTGCCCGTCTGCCACTGCGGTGATAGTAGTGTCGCTACGGCAGCATCACTACAACGGAAGATGTACTATTATAGCAATGGGTCAGTAGGCTTGTCCTAGGTTTCCCAATTCCATCCTAAATTCTATTTGGGCCACAGCTTTTTCTATGAAGTAGTTCCTAGAAGGTTTGAAACAAAGATTTCTTAGCCGAAATATTTTTCCAAGAGAGCTTTTAACATAATAACTATTTGGGTCATTACACAAGTGAAAGTAGAACATCAAAGGGTTGGTGTCCTTACTCAGAATATGGGAGGCCATTGACATGGATTCATTTACAGGTTTGCCTTCCTCATTTCATAAGCATGATTCAATTTGGGTGATCATTGATCGATTAATAAAATTAGTCCACTTCTTATCGGTTAAGTCTACCAGTACCGCAAATGATATGCCAAGATATATATAAGAAAGATGTTCGCTTGCATGGATTTCTAATATCCATCATTCAGATAGGGATGCCCAGCTCACAACATATTTTTGGAGGTCATTCCAGGAGAGTTTGGGCATACAGGTGAACCTTAGCACAGCATTCCATCCACAGATGGATGGCCAAGCCGAGTGCACTATATAGACACTCAAAGATATTTTGAAAGCGTGCATTTTGGACATTAAAGGCAATTGGGATGATCATTTGCCCCTGATAAAATTTTCCAATAATAATAGTTATCATTTTAGCATCGACATGGCTCCATTTGTTGCTATCTATGGGTGATGATATAGATTACCTATTAGTTGGTTCAAAGTAGGTGAGACTCAAATATTGGGACCAAATATTGTCAATCATGAAGTTAAAAAGGTAAAGCTAATACAAGAGCAGCTGAAGACCACTCAAAGCCGACATAAATCTTATGCATATATGCAACACAGAGATTTAGAGTTCCAAGTTAATGATTGGATATTCTTGAAGGTATCACCTATGAAGGGGGTTATGCAATTTACCAAGAAAGTTAAAAGTTAAGCCCTAGATATATTGGGCCTTATAGAATCCTAAAGTAAGTTGGTCAGGTAGCCTATGAGGTAGATTTACCTTTAGTGTTAGCAGCAGTGCATCCAGTGTTTCACGTATCTATGTTATGTAAATGCTTAGAGGATCCATCTCAAGTTATCCCTATAGAGGGTATAGAACTCTCAGAAGAGTTATCATAGAAAGAAGTCCCAGTGGCCATACTAGATAGACAAATAAGAAAATTGAGAATGAAATAAATAACTTCAGTTAAAGTCCTATGGAAAAGTCATAATGTCGAAGAAGCCAAGTGGGAAGCAGAGGGTGATATGAGGGACAAAAATCCTCACTTTTTCCAGAAACAACAAAAAGGTTCTTAAAGTCACTACTCCTTTCAGTAGAGTATCAATTTTAGTCATGCTTGTTAATACTACTTGATTTTTGTGCTATATATTCAGGTACATAATACGTGCCTATGATTCAAGAGTTCCACATGTTTCTCAGAGTTGATATGTAGAGGTAAAAAATTATAACTTAAGCTATATCAATTACAATAGTTTCATTCATATAAGGCCAAACGGAGCCTCATGGATATCTATTGAATATTATTTCTTTGTTGTGATGCACTCTGAAGCATATTATTTTGTATTCTAGTTAGCTGACAGGTTTTTGATAGGCCTGTTTACAAACAAAACTCTGCCAAAATTTCTGGAAAATGATAGATGTAGAATAATTTTGAGGTATATCCTCTATTCGAGGACTAATGATCCCAAGAGAAGATAAGTGGTGAATTGGTGTGAATTAGGAGGATAAGGATGTAAATGGATAATTACATAAAGGTGCACTTATATAAAGCCATTTGAAGTGCTAGACCAAATTTATAGAACAAAGGGAGAGTTAAAAAAAAGTTCAAGCTGAAGGGTCCATTATGGTAGAGTATCTCAAATAAGCTCGTATATAGTCTGGCTTGTAACATGTATATCTCCCAATATACAAGGATTTAGAGGTCCTATGATACACTATATTAAAGGTATTTGAGTCTAGTTTTCAACAAAATAAACCGCTCATTAATAAGGCTTCTGAGTAAAAGGTTATGTATGCTTTACTACGTACTACGTAGGAGCGCAAACTGGCAGCAATAGGCACGTGATAGTCACATGTGATCTCGGTCAATACATTTATTTACATAGAATTACGATATGAATTCTTCAACGATATATCCTAAGTCATTTTAGGAGCTTCTATTGGAAGGTTCTTCAACCCCTCTCCTCCTCTAAAGCCCTAGGTAAGAATAAATCAAGAATCTAGTGCAACTCTTAAACCATACCATAGAATTCACTCTAATCCCTCCTTTGATTGAAGAAACAATCCTACCTCTTGGTTAACACACGTCTAAGGATCTGGATATTCTTCAATTAAGGTATGAAATTGTCCCCTACTCTCTTTTATGTTTTGTTCTTGATGTTCTAGATATATTTTATAAGTAGGACTCACAGGACGGTAATAGAAAGCCGTGAGTCCATGTTTTGCCTATTGTAATTGATATACATGGAGAGGAAGGAGTATGCATAGGTCTGTATAAGTAGTTTTTTTTGAATAAATGAGGTTTGTATGGTTGTGTTTTGATGAAATAAGCTTACTACGATGAGGAGGGATGCTAGGTATAGAAAACACAATTTTTATAGCTCTTGCGAGCTTATCGCTCGTCAAGTGTTTGATGAAATCCCTAAATGGAATGAGAATGTTGTTTATCTATTCATAGTCTTCCTATTACGTTATAAATTTTAATGCTTCTATCCCAACTTAATCTATGAGCTTAAAGGTCCATTTTACGCCATTAGATAAAGAACTTACGAGGTAGTGTTTGGAAACTAAGAGTTCAAGTTTATGACCTTGTTTGAGATATTTAATGGGTTGTATATTGTAAATCAAGGATGGAGGGTTTAATATTGACCATATATAAGGTCATAAATTTAGTTGTAAAGGGTGGAAGAGAGAGGTGTGGCACTACACTATATATTTATCATATTTCCTAAGCTTGTCGCTTTTTTTTTTGCTAAGCTTGTCGCTCGTAAGCTATTATCGTCTTTCAAACCTCATCATACTTCTTAGTTTGATGCTTATGCTATTGCATATGATTTTACGCTATAGATAAGAAGTCTTTTGAAGGGCATCAATGACATGACGTAAGA
Organism: Jaltomata sinuosa; assembly: GCA_003996215.1. Taxonomy (NCBI): domain Eukaryota; kingdom Viridiplantae; phylum Streptophyta; class Magnoliopsida; order Solanales; family Solanaceae; genus Jaltomata; species Jaltomata sinuosa. The sequence goes on along the minus strand of QJPP01002739.1, from coordinate 95,955 downwards.
GAGAAAGTCTCGAAGTAAGGTATGTAAAGCTAAAACATCTTTCACCATCAAGGCACAACCTAGAGTCACATGTTCCTCATATTAAAGTTTGTTATTGATTATATGCTACTTGAAATTAAAGCTTATTAATATTATAGGTATCTTTCATGTGGAGTTCTAAACCTATAAAGTTAAAGTACTCTTTTCTAGTCAAGGAGGTCATATATTTAACATGGTTGTATGTGTCTTCAGCTGAAACTCCTAGAAGTTACATAGCATATATGTTACGGAATTTAAAGGAAGTAATTGGCCATAGATTAGGCATAAGTATATCAATCACATAGATATATGATTCTTCAGCTTAAAAAAGTAATCAATATTAAGATAATGAGTGAATGAATTGATTACTCCATGCTTTTACAAACAAGATTAGATTACAGACTTCTCTGTAGCATGGGGTGGGTATTTTTAGGGCCACTATGTTCGACGCTATTTTGTGTATAGAATTCAGATAGAGTCTGCTGGAACTTCCCATCGTGGATTTCCCTGACTACACAAGCTTGTGGACATACCTTACAAGATCCCTAGAGGGTGTACCTTAAAGGACCACATTATCTAGACTATGAGATTTCACACATGGTTGTGACAATTGGATACAGATGTCATATAGGTGTCAATAATCACCAACAGTAGGCCGTCTTGTGACTTCTTGACAGTTAGTATTACAGAAAGAAAAAAGATGCAACAAAAAAGGTAAAGATGTAAAAATTCTAGGAATTTTAAAAATATGTAAATGAATAACAAATAAGATGTTATGTGAGAACCCTTGATATTGGTCATAGTATCAGTTTTAGTTTCAGTTTTAGATTACATTTCATGTATGTGTATGCTCAGATTTTCCTATCTTTGATAATCGATTGAATGAGAATTCTTAGATGTCTACTTGTTATTTAGTCTGCTTTACATACCAGTACATATTTTATATGTACTGACATCCCTTTATTCGGGGGAGATGCATTGATATAAATGTAGGATCAGGTACTCAGGCTAGCAGACATCCACAGTAGACCAGTGCCTTCCAGTTGATCAATTGGTAAGCTCCACCTCTCTCTGGAGCTATCAGATGTCTAGGTCCTATGTATTGGCTTCATGTACATATCTTATAATGGGTATGTTGGGGCTCTATCCCATATATTTATCAAATTCACGATTATGAATTCTTTAGAGGCTTCTTAAACATAGTTTTAGTACATTTGTACAGCTACTCCAGTGGGCCCTTTAGTTATCTATCTTTAAGTGTATGTAAATACACATTGATTTCTATTTTGCTACTTATCCGTTTATGACTTTAGCATGAGTTTACTAGATATATTTAACAGGTGATCATATAACTCCTTGATGTGTACCCTTCCTAGATAGGGGCATGACAAATTTGGTATTCAATTATTCCAGGGAGTCTAAGAAGTCGTGTCTAGTAGGATCTTTCTTATGAATGTGTTGAGCACCATATTGATAATTAAGGGACTACACATACATTTAGGAATCTAACCTTCTATCAAAATCGTGATCATGCAATAGAGCTCAGTCATAAAAGTTACTTTTGACTCATAGTCTGCTTATTTGTGATATAGATCATGTCTACTAAAGATAAGGATAAAGTAGGTTAAAGGGCCACTACCAACATTATTCAGGAGGCAGCCACTATAGAGCATTATCCAGTATTATCATATCAGACCAGGGCTCTAGTGATCTTACGAGGCCTACACTTCAATGTCATCAGGTGCCTAGAACAGAAGGGCATACATGAGTTTTTACACCTCTAGTAGCAGCAGGGGCAGTTTCTATACTGCCTATACCTCCACCAGGTGCCTTGAAGCAGGATCTTAGAGGAGTAATACAGTTGCTTACCCAGTTAGTAGATGCTCAGGTCCAATGACAGAATATGGCTGCATATAATGCTATTTATGGAGAGAGTGTCAGATCCAGAGTCCTATATTTCCTCTTAATGAATCCCCCTAGTGTTTACAAGATCTAGTGTCACAAAGGGCCCTCAACAGTTTATAAATGAGATCAACAAAATCTTAAGGGTTATCCACTGAGACTGAGGTTGTTGAATTGGCCTCTTATGAGCTAAAAGATGTCACAATTGCCTAGCATGAGATGTGGGTCGATTCCATGGGCCCAAATACCACCCTAGCAGTTTGGGATGAGTTCTTGAGGGTCTTTATAGATCAATTTTTACCTTTAGAGCTCAGGGAAGCGAGGCTTAATGAATTTTTATCCTTACAACAGAATAAACTCAGTGTCAAGGAGTATAGCATATGATTTACTTAGTTGGATAAATTTTCTCCAAAGATGGTCAGCACTTAGAGAGCAAGGATGCATTACTTCATAGGTGGTCTCGGAGATCATTTGATTGACTTTTACGCAGTTACTACACTTAATAATTGTCATGCCCCGAAGCTACCCCCTGGATGCAACACAGTGCTTAGTGTCATAAGTGACCCTAAGCTAACCCATGGCATGGCACATCTATACAAAATCAAGTTAAGACATGCACTGTACGGAAGCTAAAACAGTTTTAATATATGAAGGTGGGAAGAACCTAAGAATCTGAATATATAAAATATTTAATAATATGGTGTTGACCGGAAAACCACACCAACGACTGCTAAATCTAGTCTATGTCTGAAAGCCTTTTAACGGAATAGGATTTGCTGGTACATACCCCCAGCTAACTCTAGTAAATCTGAAACTGAAAATAAATGTGGAGATATAAGCATGTCTATTTTCCTCGAATAATTGAGGACTCACCAACTGAGTTGCTGGATATGAACTGGAAGTCGAACTAAGTGCGGTCTGGATGCTGAGTGCCTGAACCTACATCATAAAATGATATAGCACAAGAGTATTCATCAATACTTTGAATGTATTGAGCATGCAGGATAGGTACAAGCTGGACAATATAGAACTGAACATGAAAATAGATATACTACAACATAACTGAAAGCTGAACTGAATGCAGTGACCAAGTATAAATCAGGAAATAACATGCTGAACTGAATACTGAACATAAATATTGGATACAAGGTCAATGCACATGAATTTGACTGTGGGAGACACTACTAACCGACATACCCCAAGTTGAGCTAACTATGGGGCCAACCTGTAACCCTGGATGGAAGGGTGTTCATACCTTGCCAAGGGTACAAACAAGTCTGACGTGGATCCACTACTTATGTCCACAAGTGACAAGGAGGTGTAGCCTAGTCTGACAGTCGACTCTTTTAAGCCTACGGTGGTGCCGTAGTTATTGTACTTGGGGACTACTTCTAAAGGTCTTAGCCTAAGCTGACAGTTAAACCTTTATCCCCTCCTCCGCTCGGTACTAGGTCTACTCCCACTGAATGTAAGTAATAATGTACTGAAATAAAGGATAGCTCAAAACACTGATAAATGACTGAGAATGCAACATACATGGGCTGAAGGATATGGCATTAAATTTCTGAAGCATAAGCATATAACTGATCTGCCTAGCAAGCTAAATTCATGACAATACTGGAATTTCTACGAGCTAGGGTTTCTGAGAATTATTCATGAAACTGTACTAATTCTCCAAGAAACATACAATCAATAACATAAAAACTGTAAGAATTGAATTACAATAATTCCCTAAGATTTAGGAACCCTAGGTTTGAAACATTCATGGAGAAAACTGAAGGCTTGACTGTAATCTAGGGACCTAATGGGTGAAAGGAGCCCAATAGTGAAATCCCACATACATGGATGAAGATTCTACAGTTGAACCTTTGGATTCTGAGAGGAAATTGGAGGAAACCCTTTTGCCTTGTTCTTGAGAGAAAGCGTTATGTTCTTAACTGAATTTTCTAAGTGTTAAATGATTTTAGAGTAATGAGGGTAAATAGATTTAAGAACCCTTTAATTACTCCCAAAATGACTAAGGATCAGAATTAAAATAATTAGGAAAAGACCAAACTGCCCCTAACTTAAAGCTAGGAATTTTCGAGAGAAGCCTCCGCTGGACAGGCCGCTTGACGGGCGTCGGACCTGCGATGGCCCATCGGCCCTGGCATTAAAATGAGGAAGGAGGGGCTAGTCCTCTGGAGCAGTTTCATAGGCAGCTCCCACGGCCCATTGCATCAGCGACTCCCGTGGTGTTATCCCATTGGGGGAGGGAGGCTGGGATGCTGGGTGCTGGCACGAACTGCCCGACGGCCCGTCGAACCACTGATGCTCATCTGGTCCCTCGTTAGGCTGGAGCTGGCTGGACTAAGGGGCTGGCTTCCCTCATGGGCTTCTTGATGGACCGCCAGACTACCAGCGCCCATCGGGTCCCCCGTCTGGATGGAGCCGGCTAGGACTGACTCCTAGACCCTTCCCACGGGGACCCCTGACGGGCCGTCATGGACACGACACTCGTGGGTAAGCCCGTGGGGCTTTGACTGGGATGAAATTTTCTGAGTCTGGCTAAGTTCTGGGTTTCTAATACAAGTTTAAATTCTGGGGTGTTACAATATCTCCCCCTTGGGATCATTCATCCTCGAATTAAGACTAAACAAGTTGAGTTTGGAAGGAAAGAGCTGCAATCCTTACCAACTGAGTACTAGAAATTGATATCTAATTGAACTGAGTTCCATAAACATGCAAATATGCTGAAATGCAAGGGAAGCTGCTGGAACAAGGTACTGAGACTGAATTACACAAGAGTAAACTGAGAGATTGGAGAGGAACTATTACCTCAAGCTGAAACTGAAGCGTAAGGAAAGAGGTGAGGGTACTTGGACATCATGGCTGCTTCAGCTTCCTAAGTAGCTCCATCTACGGACTGATTCCTCCATAAAACTTTCACTAAACCAACTTCTTTGTTTCTCAACCTGCAAACCTGATGGTCAAGAATCTCGACTGGAACCTCCACATAGGTGAGTCTATCCTTCACAGCCACACTCTCTAAAGGTACTATCAAAGCCGGATCACCCACACACTTCTTCAACGGGGAAATATGGAAGACTGGATGAACCGCTGCTAGTTCTGCTGGTAACTCTAACTCATAAGACATATTACCAACCATTTTCAGGATTCTGTAAGGACCTAAATACCTGGGACCAAGCTTCCCTTTCTTTCCAAATCTCATCACTCCCTTCATAGGTGACACTTTCAGGAAAACCCAATCATTGATTTCAAACTCTAAGTCTATCCTCCACACATCTGCATAGGATTTATGATGAATTTGAGCTGTCTTAAGCCTGTCTCTGATAAATTGAACTTTCTCCATAGCCTTCATGAACTGACTCTGGTCCAATCAAGGCTGTTTCACCTACTTTGAACCAACCAACACGTGATCTGCACCTACGCCCATAAAATGCCTCATATAGGACCATCTGAATGCTGGAGTGAAATTTTTTATTGTAGGCAAATTCTATGAGAGGCAGGTGATCATCCCAACTACCTTTGAAATCGATCACACAAGCTCTCAACATATCCTCTAAGGTCTGAATGGTACACTCTACCTGACCATCCGTCTTCGAATGAAATATTGTGCTGAGTTTAACCTGAGTACGAAGACCTTTCTGAAATGATTTCCAAAAATGCAATGTAAACTGAGATCCTCTATCTGAGATGATAGACAAAGGAACTCCGTGCAACCTGACTATCTCGTTGGTGTAGAGCCTGGCATAATCCTCCACTGAATCTATAGTTCTAACTACCAAAAAGTGAGTTGACTTGGTGATTCTATCCACTATTATCCAAATAGAGTCATGCTGTCTCCGAGTATGAGGCAAACCCATAATGAAATCCCTGTTAACCACTTCCCACTTCCAAGTAGGAATGCTAATCTCCTGAGTTACACCTCATGGTTTTTGATGTTCTACCTTCACCTGCTGACAGTTGGGACACTTAGCCACAAAATTTGCGATGTTCCTCTTCATGATGTTCCACCAATAGACTTCCCGTAGATCATGGTATATCTTAGTGGCACCCGGATGAATGGAATATCTGGAATTATGGGCTTCTGTAAGGATCTACTGCCTTAACTCATCCACCTTAGGAACACATAATCGACCTTGGTAACAAAGCACACCATATGCCCCTTGGGAGAAAAGCTCTACCCTCTACTGATGAATTGCACCCTTCAACTGAAGCAATATAGGTTCACTATCTTGTTTCTCCTTAACCTCTGCTACCAATGAAGATTTTGCTCCGTTCTGAACTATCATACCACCATCTGATGTGTCCATAAGGCAAACTCCTAATCGAGTAAGCCGATGAACATCTCTGGATAATTCTCTCTTTTCTTCCTCAACATGTGATATGCTACCCATAGATAGTCTGGTGAGAGCATCAGCCACTACATTAGCTTTACCCGGATGGTAGAGCATATTCATATCATAATCCTTGAGGAACTCAAGCCATCTTCTATGACGAAGATTCAAATCTTTCTGAGTGAACATGTACTGGAGGCTCTTATTATCCATGAACACATCGACATGAACACCATACAAGTAGTGTCTCTAGATTTTTAAGGCAAACACAATAGCTTCAAGCTCGAGGTCATGAGTCGGGTAGTTTTTCTCATGGGCCTTAAGCTGTCAGGAAGCATAATCTATGACTTTACCTTGCTATATGAAAACACAACCTAGGAAAACTCTGGATGCATCACAATAAACCACATAACCATCCGAACCCTCTGGTAGAGTCAAGGCAGGAGCTGTATTCAACCTAGTCTTCAGTTCTAAGAAACTCTTCTCACACTCATCTGACCACTGAAACTTGACCTTCTTCTGAGTCAATCTAGTCAATGGGGAAGCTATAGATGAGAATCCTTCAACAAATCTCCGGTAGTAACCGGCCAAACCTAAGAAACTTCTGATGTTGGTCGGAGAGGTGGGTCTGGGCCAGTGCTTTACTGCCTCAATTTTCTGGGAATCAACACAAATCCCTTCTCTGGATACCACATGACAAAGGAAAGTGACAGACTGTAGCCAAAATTCACACTTGTTGAACTTAGCGAATAGCTGGAGATCTTTGAGTGTTTGCAGAACAACCCTCAGATGAGTCGCATGCTCCTCCTCATTCCGAGAGTAAACAAGGATATCGTCAATGAAAACAATGACGAATAAGTCCAAATACCATTTGAACACCCTGTTCATTAAGTCCATTAAAGTTGCAGGAGCTTTGGTTAGTCCAAAAGACATAACAACAAATTCGTAGTGACCATACCGAGTTCTGAAGGTTGCCTTTGGGATGTCACTATCTCTGACTCTGAGCTGGTGATAGCCGAATCTGAGGTCTATCTTAGAGAAATAACTAGCACCTTAAAGTTGTTCGAACAAGTCATCAATCCTGGGGATGGGATATTTGTTCTTGATTGTGACCTTGTTCAACTGACGATAGTCAATGCACATCCTGAGAGAACCAGCTTTTTTATGCACAAACAACAGTAAGGCACCCTATGGAGAGATGCTGGGTCTAATGAAGCCCTTATCTAAAAGGTATTTTAGCTGTTCTTTCAATTCCTTAAGCTCAGCTGGAGCCATTCTGTAAGGAGGAACCAAAATAGGCTGGGTATCTAGATAGAGATCTATTCCGAAGTCGATTTCCCTTTCGGGAGGAACTCAGGGAAGATCTTCTGGAAATACTTCTGGAAACTCATTAACCACTGGTACTGACTCAAGAGTTGGGGTCTCAGAGTTTGAATCCTTAACCCGAACAAGATGGTAGATATACCCTTGGAAAATCATCTTTCTGGCCTTAAGGCAGGAGATGAAATAACCTACAGGCACTGAGTTACTACCTTTCCACTCTAAGACTGGCTCGTTAGGAAACTGAAATCGAACGATGCTAGTTCTACAATCGACTGAGGCATAACAGGAATGTAACCAATCCATGCCTAGAATGATATCAAAATCTACCATTTCTAATACAAGATCTGTTGAGGTGACTTTTTGGGAAACTGCAATTTTGGTACAACCGTCTAACTACAACTGGGTCACCAACTGGAGTAGAGACTGAGAAGGGTTCTGGGAGAGTTTCTGGATTGACACTGAAATTTACTGCTATATATGAAGTTATAAAGGAAAGCATAGCCACCAGGTCTAACAATACATAAACATCAGTATTAAATATTCACAACATACCCGTGACCACATCAGGAGAATCCTCTTAGTCCTGTCGAGCCTGAAGAGCATATAACCTATTCTGGTACTGACCACCATCTGTACCAGATGAGGTACCTTGCTGAGTAGGGCAACCTACTAGGGCTGCTATAGAACCAGTCTGAGTCTATGGGTGAACATACTTACCCTTCTGAGAAACTGTGGGATAATCCCTCATCATATGGCCTGGCTTACCACACCTAAAGCAATTTCCGCTTCCTGTCATGCACTCACCTTGGTGGTTTCTACCACACTTCTTACACACAGGGTTAGTGTGCCCACTAGTAACCGTACCTTAGGACTTGGAGCCAGACGCTCTATCCCGCCTATCCTTCTTGAACTTAGGCACTGGGGCACTGGTAGTAGATGGAGCTGAAGCTGAATTTTTCTGGCGATATTGAGAGTGGTTCCCACCCTCTGAACTCTGTTAAAAATGGCTGTAATCACATGTCCTAGCCGTCTTAGTATCACCTCCCCTTTTCTTGATCTTTTCCTCCTCAATCTGCTGAGCATAAGTAACCAGCCTGAGGAAATCCATTTCCTTAATGAGCATTGTGGTCTTGCATTCCTTTACCACATCATCAGACACACCAGACATAAACTTTCTCATATGAGCTCTAGAGTCAGCTACTATTGCCGGGGCATACTTGTATAGTTGAGTGAACTTCAGAGCATAGTCCTTTATATTCATGTCATTCTGCTTTAGGTTGATAAACTCCTGAACCTTGGCTTCCCTGAGCTCTAGTGGGAAGAACCGGTCTAGAAAAGAGGTCTTGAAAAGATCCCAAGTCACTAGTCCCGCATTAGCACAATGAGATTCCTTCCACTGCTGGTACCAAGTATAAGCCACCCCTTTCAGTTGATAGGCAGCCAAGTCTGCACTCTCTACTGGAGTGACACCCATAATGCTTGTCACTTTCTGAATATCCTCTAAGAACTCGTGGGGGTCCTCTTCTGACTTGGACCCATGAAACTCTGGAGGGTTCATCCGAGTGAAGTCCCAGATTCTGGATGCAGCAGCATTAACCTGGGCCAGAGCTGGCGCCGCAGCCTATTTATTGACCTGGGCGGTCATGGCCTGAGTAAGTACTTGAAAGGCAGCCCCAAATTCGGCATGCATAACCTGCTTGTTCAATGGGTTTGCTGGAGCTGCTGGCTGATTCCTAGCGTTAGCTCTTCTGGGAGGCATTTTTCTGAAATGCGAAGAGCATGAGTTAGAATAAAGGAAGTTTAAATAAATATCATACTCTATAGCCCAAGCTGGAAAGTAAAGAAGGGAAGTTATTTCTAATGACGTCTCATAGCTTATCCCCCATAAGTGTAGCATGCTTCACACCCATGAGGTAAACTCTACTTGATGCGGCTTTCAGACATCCTAGGACGCTTAAACCTTAGGCTATGATACCAAGTTTGTCACGCCCCAAAGCTACCCCCTAGACACAACACGATGCTTAGTGTCATAAGTCACCCCAAGCTAACCCATGGCATGGCACATCTATACAAAATCAGGTTAAGACATGCACTGTGCAGAAGCTAAAATAGTTTTAATATATGAAGGCGGGAAAAACCCAAGAATCTGAATATATAAAATAGTTAATAATATGGTGTTGACTGGAAAATCACACCAATGACTGTTGAATCTAGTATATGTATGAAAGCCTTCTAATGGAATAGGAATTGCTGGGACATGCCCCCAACTAACTCTAGTAAATCTGAAACTGAAAATAAATGCAGAAGATATAAGCATGTGTATCGTCCTCGAATAACTGAGGACTCACCAACAAAGCTACTGGATACAGATCGAAAGTCGAACTAAGCGCGGTTTGTATGCTGAGTGCCTGAACCTACATCATAAAATGATGTAGCACAAGAGTATGCGTCAGTACTTTGAATGTACTGAGCATGCAGGATATGTACAAGCTGGACAATATAGAACTGAACATGAAAATAGATATACTACAACATAACTGAAAGCTGAACTGAATGCAGTGACCAAGTATAAATCATGAAATAACATGCTGAACTGAATACTAAACATAAATACTGCATACAATGTCAATGCACATGAATCTCACGGTGGGAGGCACTACTAACTGACATACCCCAAGTTGAGTTAACTATGGGGCTAACATGTAACCCTGGATCATTTTCACGAACGTCTCCCATGGCCTTTCGCATCAGCGATGCCCGTGGCGTTAGCCCATTGGAGGAGGTAGGCTGGGATGGAGGGTGCTAGCATGGACTACCCGATGGCTCATCAGACTGTCGATACCCATCAGGTCTCTCGTTAGGCTGGAGCCAGCTGGGCTAAGGGGCTGGCTTTCCTCACGGGCTGCTCAATGGCCCGTCGGACTACCGATGCTCGTCGGGTCCTCTGGATGGATAGAGTTGGCTGGGACTAACTCCTGGACCCTTCCTACGGGGACCCCTGATGGGCCGTCATAGACATAACACTCGTGGGTCAACCCATGGGGATTTGACTGGGATATAATTTTCTGAGTCTGACTATGTTCTGGGTTTCTAATACTGGTTTAAATTCTGGGGTGTTACAATAATGATATGAATATTGCTAGATTGATGGCACATGCAAAGGACCGCATACATGACCACAACACAGAGAGATCAGAAAGGGAGCAGATAAAGAGGGCCAAGGCAGCTGGCAGTTATCAGGGAAGTTACAGGTCTTCCTCCAGTAGAGTGCCACCTAGGTAGGATCAGTCAGCTTCCTGCTTTAGAGCTAGTGCTCTGGCTCATGCATGAAGGTCCAGGCAGGATTAGAGTTAGCCTTTGAGGGAACCAGGCCCCTACTATTATAGAGGTACTGGTCGAGGATTACCACCTCGGCCTACTTGTAAATAGTGTGGCTGATCCTATTTATGAATGTTTTTATATGGCTCTACCATTTGTTATAGTTGCAGAATCGAGAGTCATAAGATGTGTGGTTGTCTTAGACTTAGAGTTGAGGGAAGAGGTGATAGATCATTGTTCACAAGCTCCCCATGAGCCTCCTCTTCCTCAATACCACCTTTATCAACCTCAAGAACTGGCAGGCAGAGGTAGAGGCAGAGGTTTTAGTTTGGGAGCTGGCCCGAATAGAATGTATGCATTAGCATGCTGACAAAATTCAGAGGCTTTCCCAGGTATGGTTAAAAGTACCTTATCCATCATTTCTCATGATGTTTATGCATTCATAGATCCAGGGGAAACCCTATCATATGTCACTCTATTTGTTGCTAAGAATTTTTGAATAGAGACAGAGTTATTACATGAGCCATATATAGTATTGATTCCAAAAGATGAGTCTATTATAGTAAGAAAGATCTACTATGGGTGCCTAGTAATAGTATGTGGCCAAGATACATTCGCTAACCTGATATAGATGGAAATGGTTGATTTTTATATCATTATGGATGATTTGTTGTCCTTTTGTTTTGCTACGGTTGATTACCAAGCTAAGATTGCTCGATTCCATATCCCGAGGGAGCCAGTCTTGGAGTGGAAAAGGAATGCTATGATTCCTAGAGGAAGGTTTATTTCCTATCTTAAGGCTCAGAAGATTATAGAAAAAAGGTGTTGATATCACCTAGTCCATTTCAGAGACCTTTAAGATGCGAAACAGGTGTCAACTCTTCAGTACATACCCGATGTGAATAAATATCTAGATGTGTTTCCTGATGAACTTCCTGGATTACCTCCTGTTAAATATATTGACTTTTGTATCGACCTAGATCTTTGTACCTAGCCTATATCTATTCCGCCTTATAGAATGGCACCAGCAAAGATAAAAGAGCTAAAGGAGAAGTTGAAAGATCTACTTAACAAAGGTTTTATTTTATCCAGCATATCACCTTCGGGTTCTCCAGTACTATTTATACGTAAGAAGGATGCCACAATGTGAATGGATATAGATTACAAGAAATTAAATAAAGTTACAATAAAGAATAAGTACCCCTACCAAGAACAGATGATTTATTTGATTAGTTGCAGGGATCTAAATGTTTTTCAGTGATTGACTTAAGGTCTGGTTATCACCAGTTGAGGATATGTGAAGTAGATTTTCTGAAGATAGCCTTCAGAATTAGATATGGGCACTTCTAGTTCCTTGTCATTTCATTTAGACTAAGATGAATAATGTTTTTAAACCATTTCTTAATATGTACGTGATTGTGTTTATAAATGACATATTGATATACTCATATGATAAAGAAGAGCATGCAGCTCATCTAAGATCAGTGCTACAGACTCTTAGAGAGCACCAGTGATATGCCAAGTTTTCTAAATGTGAGTTCTAGATGAACTCAGTGCCTTTTCTTGGCCATGTGGTCTCTGGTGAAGGTATTAAAGTGGACTTTCAGAAGATAGAGGATGTGAAGAGATGGCCTTGACCTACCAATCTGATAGAGGTATGTAGTTTCTTAGGGCTCACCGGTTATTACAGGAGATTTATGGAGAGAGTTTCCTCTATTTCAGCCTCATTGGCTAAATTAATGCAGAAAGCAACCAAATTTCAGTGGTCAGATGCTTGTGAAAGAAGCATTCAAGAGCTGAAATATAGATTGACTACAACTCTAATATTGGCCTTACCAGAGGGGACATAAAGGTATTCCATTTATTATGATGCTTTGTATTGTCTTAGGATGTGTCTTAATGTAACATAGGAAGATTATAGCATACGCTTCTCAGCAATTGAAAAAGCATGAATAGAACTACCCCACTAATGATTTAGAGCTTGCAGTAATTGTATTTGCACTTACAATTTGGTGCCCTTTTGTGTATGGGGTACATGTTGAGATATATATAGATCATAAGAGTCCAATATCTTTTCAAGCAAAAGTAGTTGAATTTGAGGCAAAGGAGGTGGCTAGAGTTGCTGAAAGGCTATGATGTAATTGGGATGATCATTTGCCCGTGGTAGAATTTGCCTATTATAATATCTATCATTGCAGCATCGGCATGGCTCCATTTTAAGCTCTTTATGGGAGACAATATAGATCACCAATTAGTTGGTTTGAAGTAGGTGAGACTCAAATATTAGGACCATATCTTGTCCACCAAGCCGTTGAAAAGGTAAAGCTAATATAGGAGCAGTTGAAGACCACTCAAAGCTGACAAAAATCTTATGCAGATGTGTGACACAGAGATTTAGAGTTCCAAGTTGATGACTTGATATTATCAAAGGTATCACCTATGAAGGGGGTTATTCGAATCAGAAAGAAAGGTAAGTTGAGCCCTAGATATATTGTGCCTTACAGAATCCTAAAGAGAGTTAGTCAAGTAGACTATGAGGTAAATTTACCTTCAAAGTTATCAGTCGTGTATCCAGTCTTTTACGTATCTATGTTACATAAATGCTTAGCGAATCCATCTCAAGTTATCCCTATAGAGGGTATAGAACTCTCAAAAGAGTTATCATACGAAAAAGTGCCAGTGGTCATACTAGATAGACAAATCAAAAAATTGAGAATGAATAAATAGCTTCGGTTAAAGTCCTATGGAAAATTCAGAATGTAGAAGAAGCCACGTGGGAAGCAAAGGTCGATATGAGGGCCAAGTATCCTCACTTATTCCAGGAATAACAAGAAGGTTCTTAAAGTCACTACTCCTTTTATTCGAGTATAAATTTTAGTAATACTTGTTAATACTACTTGATTTATATGCTATATGTTCAGGTACTTGATACGTGCCTATGATTCGAGAGTTCCACATGTTCCTCAGAGTTGAGATGTCAAGGTAACAAAGTATAAGGTAAGATATATCAATTACTATTGTTTTATTTGTATAAGGACAAGAGGATCCTCGTGGATGTTTTTTGAAGATTATTTCTCTGTTCTGACACACTATGAAGCATATTATTTTATATTCTAGTTAGCTGACATATTTTTGATAGGCCTGTTTACAAAAACAATTCTATTGATATTTTTAGAAAATTATAGATATAAAATAATTTTGAGGTGTATCCTTCATTCGTGGATGAATGATCTTAAGGGGGATAATGTAATGCCCCAAAATTTAAGATACGTATGCAACTCATAAACACTTATGAATTAGTATAAAGTGGGATGATAAGGATGTAAACGGATAATTTATAAAAGGTACACTTATATAAAGCCATTTAAAGTGCTAGACCAAAGTTATATACCAAATGGAGACTTGAAACAAAAGTTCGAGTTGAAGGGTTCATTACGGTAGAGTATCTCAAACAAGCTTGTATTTGGTATGAGTAGTAACATGTATATATCCCAATATACAAGGAAATAGAGGTGATATGATATACTGAATTAAAGTTATTTGAGTCTAGTTTCCAATGAAACAAACCACTCATCAATACGGCTTCTGAGAAAAAGGTTATGCATGTTTTACTACGGACTATGCAGGGGAAGAAACTGGTCGCGATAGGCACATGATAATCACATGTGATGTTGGTCAATACATTTATTTACATAGAATTATGATCTGAATTCTTCAAGTATATAACATAAGTCATTTTGGGATCTAATCTTGGCAGGTTCTTCAACCCCTCTCCTACTCTGAAGCCCTAGGTAAAAATCAATCAAGAATCTAGTGCAACTCTTCAACCATACCATAGAATTCAATCTAATACCACTTTTGATTGAAGAAAAAATCCTCCCTCTTGGTTAAAACAAGTATAAGGATCTATATTTTCTACAATTAAGGTATGAATTCGTCCCCTGCTCTCTTTTGTGTATTGTTCTCTATGTTTTAGATATATTCTACGTGTAGGACACACCGGACGGTGATAGGAAGTTGTGAGTCCATGTTTTGCCCATTGTAATTGATATATATGGTGAGGAAGGAGTATGTATAGGGATGTATTGGTAGTGTTTTTGACTAAATGAGGGGTGTATCTTTGTGTATTGAGGTATTAAGCTTGTTGCGATGAGGAGGGATGCTAGGTATAGATAGAACGATTTTTATGGCTCTTGCAAGCTTGTCGCTCGTCAAGTGTTTGATAAAATTTCTAAATGGATTGAGAATTTTGTTTATTTGTTCATAGGCTTCCTGTTACTTTATAAATTGTAATGCTTCTCTCCCAACATAATCTATAAGCTTAAAGGGGCATTTTACGCTGTTAGATAAAGAACTCCCAAGGTGGTATTATGAAACTATGAGTTCAAGTTTATGACCTTGTTTGGGATATGTAATGGCTGCATATTGTAAGTCAAGGATGGAGGGTATAGTATTGACCTCATAGAAGGTCATAAGTTCCATTTCTAAGGGGGAAAGTGAGAGGTGTGGCACTACACCATTTATTTATAATATTTTCTAAGTTTGTTGCTCATAAGCTATTATCGTCTTTCCAACCTCATTGTACTTCTTAGTTAAATGATTATTATATTGCACATGATGTTATGCTATAGATTAGAAGTCTTTTGAAGGTAGTTGAAGACATGAGGTAAGAGAGAAAGTTTCAGAGTAAGATATGTAAAGCTAAACCCTCTTTCGCCATCAAGGCATGACATAGAGTCACATGTTCCTCCAATAAAGGTCGTCATAAATTATATGCTACTTGAAAGTAAAGATTATTACTATTATAGGTCTCTTTCATTTGGAGTTCTAAACCTATAGAGTTATAGTACTCTTTTCTAGTCAAAGAAGTGATAGATTTCACATGACCATCGTGTCTTCAGTTGAAACTCCTAGAAGTTACAGAGCATATATGTCACGCAATTTAAAGGAAGTAATTGGCCATATATTATCCATAAGTATATATATCACATAGATATATGATTCTTTATCTAAAGAAAGTAATAAATATTCAGATAAAGAGTTATATGATTCATGAGTTGCTTACTACAGGCCTTTACAGGCAAGATGAGATTATAGAATACTCTGCAGTGTGGGGTGGGTATTTTTACGGCCACTACGTGTGACACTATTCTATTCACAAAATTTAGACAAAGTTAGTTGGAACTTTCCGTTATGGATTAACCTGACTACACAGGCCTGCGAGTAGACCCTACAGGAGCCCTAGAGGGCATACCTTAATAGACCACATTATCTAGACTATGAGATTTCACACATGGTTGTGACAGTTGGCTACAGATGCCATACATGTGTCATTGATCGCTAACAGTAGGTCATCTTGTGACTTCCTGATAGTTAGTATTGCAAAAAGAAGAAGGATGAAAAATAAAAAGGTAAAGATGTCACCTAGGCAAATTCTAAGAATTTTAAAAATATGTTAATGAATAACGCATAAGACATTATGTGAGGACCCTTGATATTGGTCATAGTTTCAGTTTAAAATTACATATCCTGTATATATATGCTCAAATATTTCCTATCTTTAATATTTGATTTAGTGAGAATTCTCACATGTCTACTTGTTATTCAGTCTGCTTTACATACCATTACATGTTTTATATGTACTGACATTCCTTTATTCGAGGGCACTGCATTTTTATGAATGCAGGATCAATTACTCAGGCTAGCAGATATCCACAGCAGACCAGTGCCTTCCAGTTGATCAATTGGTAAGATCCACCTCTCTCTAGAGCTATCAGATATCTAGGTCCTATGTTTTGGCTTCATGTACATATCTTATAGTGGGTAATGTCGGGGTCCTGTCTTGACTAGTTATCAATTCTCAGTTACGGACTCTTTAGAGGCTTCTTAGTCATAGTTTTGGTACAGTTGTACAACTAGTCTACTGGGCCCTCTAGTTATCTATGTTTCAGTATAGGTAAACACACCTTGATATCTCTTCTACTACTTATCAGTTTATGACTAATCTTGGGCGTATTTATACGCATGTTTGCCTTATTTACTCATGTTTTAGCCTTATTTTGAGGGCAAAAGTGATGTATATCCCTATGATTATTTTCATATTCTTAATTATGAGCTAATATATGTGATTAGATGCTTTGCAGGGAAAATATGGAGAAAAATAACCCATGAGAGCTAAAAATTAAAGCATAAAAGCATTGGAAAGGATTTAGCAAAGTTCCGGGAGAAAAAGAGAGCAAAAGAATAATATCTGGGCAGTGGGGCTATGGTGGCGCACTGCCCCAGACCCCAAACTGCTGGTGGGCGTGGCTGAGGCTATGGTGGCTCGCTGCCCCAGGCCCAAAACATCAGAAGGCCAGCATTGGCACTATAGTGGCGCGCCGCGCCAAAGGCATACCGGAGAGATTTTCCAGCTTTCTCTTATTCCAAATCCAAGTAGGAAAAGGGGTTATTTCCTCATACTCTATAAATATACCCCCACTCACGAGTTCTACACAATGTTTGACCTACAAAGAGCTAGGAGCCATCATGAAGGATGGAGAATATTGGTTTCATATTTTCTTCTCCTTTATTATTTATTTTACGTTTTTCTTTGAATGATTTATTGTAATTGCTCCATGTCTATGTGGATTTAAACTTCTTGTTATAGGATTATGGTAGCTTCATAATTGTTGTAGTAGACTCTTGATTTGATTAGCACAATTATCATATTAGTTGTTCTTATATTCTTGTGCTTACTATTTTAATGCTTCGCGACCTTTAAAATAAACTTATAATATTGTTGTGAACCTCGAAGAATGATCAATAAGATAGAATGAGGAATATAGAGAGCAAGATCTCTCTTTTCTTAGTTACAAAATGGAAAGACATATAAATGCGTTTGGAATAGAATATCACATCTCCTCTCAATGATGTAGTTGTGAGACTATTTTGGATAGACGATTAGATGCTTGGAAGACCATAATCATGTCATCAACCTTGTAAATCAATAATTAGATAAACAAACAAGTCAATAAAATTGCTTACTCAACATGATTGTTAGCGAATCCATAATCCTAGATCGATTTCATCACATTGATTACGTAAAAATATACTCTTTATTTGGTTAATTGCTTATTAGTTAGCTTCTTATTTTTATTTCTAGGTTAGTTTATCATAAATTCATCTTTTGATTTTTATGCTTGAATAAATAATTAGCATTAGTTTAATTTAGTAAATAATTAATCGACGATTCCCTGTGGGCACAATATCTGGACTCTCAATTCTATATTACTTGTACGACTGCATATACTTGCGTGTGCGTTAGGACGCAATAAGTTTTTGGTGTCATTTCCGGAGACTTAGAAATTAGTTATTTATCTATATTGGACTTTTTCTTTTTATTTATTTAAATTTTTGTATATATTTTATTTTCTTTTATAGATAGTTTAATTTTTTAAATTTTTTTTACTACTCTTCTTAACATGACATCTAGGGATAAATATTGGTTGAATGATGAGTACTACTCATGTGTTGCTAATCCTTGTCAGTACTATGGAGGACCCCACCTGGGTATCAATTGCCATTATATTCAAGAGGGCGGGTGGTGCTCACCTACCCAAGCTTTTGAATTTAATGTATGTCATATATGTGGTGGCCTAGATGACTATTTGAATGGTTTTCCTAACTCTTATTCCACTTCTCCGAGCCCCTATAACCAAGATGAACCCCGAGTAAAAGAAGAAAGTGAGTCCCTACTTGGAGAAAGCTGTGAGGAAGCAGACATAGTGATCCAAACTTGGCTAAGGGAACAAGAGGAAAAAGTTAATGGACCGCATTTTAATCACTTTTCAACATTATGTTTGGATGATGACATGAAAATTGAGTCATCTGAACTGGTGGAGAAGTGTGTAGATGAGGAAAACGGCCCTTACATTCTAAAATTTTCCACACCAAAGAGACAAAATGACATTCTTCACTTAAAGGCCAAGAAGTGCAAGATGCGACATCCTTTCCTTGGTCCCTTCATCTTTATACCACCGCCCCTTGAGCGAAGCAGAAAAGTTGATGCAAAATTAGGGGTACAATTTATAAGGTCTAAGTGGAAAGAAAAGTGGTGAACTTGATGGCATCGTGTCGCGATGTTACATCAGGCGCTTGTTGGGAGGCAACCCAATTTGTAGTTTGCTTCTTATTATTTTATATAGTGTTACATTTTTTCTTTTTTTTGATGACTTTGCAGGTTTTGAGATGTTTGAGTACCCGAATTTGAAAGATAAGGAGCATGGTTTAATCTTAAGTATGGGGTCGTTCGTCCCTTGATGAAAATTAAAGAAACATGCTGTCAGCTAGGCCCTAGAGGGCCTCAGGAAGTATTTCTTACCGTTGTTCTTCATCTTTTACTTTAAATTGCTTTAGGAAAAAAGCATGATTTTAAGTGTGGGGTTGGAATTCTTCCCATAATTGTGAGTTAAGAGTGAGTATGCCATAGGATTTTATTTTATTTGAAAAAAAATACAAAAAAAAAATATATAGAAAAAAAATACAAAAAGCTTTTTTTGTTTTTATTTTAGTTCTTAAGTGGCATATCTCATTCACACCGTGGTTTTTCTTATGTATTCAGTTCTTTTCCGAGAGGGGCCCTTTGAACCAGGTAATTTTTATTTATTAGGAGTTATTTTACTTTTTTTTAGTCATAGATAGAGAAATTTTCTCGATGATGGATGGATGACGACCGTCTTGAGGGAAAATTAGTCATAGGAAGAAGAAAGATTAGAAACCATAGCCTTTTGAATGCTAGGTTCTTCACCTAAATATACACTAGACGTCATGGGTAATTCACTCAAAAGAAGCATAAAAAGTAGAAAACTTCATTTAGAGACGCATAAGCTCTTTAACTTGACCAAAAAATATAATCTAGAGATGGGCTAATAATATTAATTCATTCAAATTGGTTGTGTTGTGAATATCATGTCTTAGGAAGCCATTTTTGAACCATTGGGCCATGTATGGTGAGAGTTTGTTGTGTTTTTTGCATATCGTGATATCTAGAACTTGCCCCGTGTGCGTATAAAATAAAACATAGTGTTGAATTGTGGGATATGATCAAGGCATTTCTTTGTAAGCCACTTATTTTTGACTATTGTTTGTGCCACCCTTTATATTATTCCTAGATAAGCCCCTTTGAACCTTGAGTCTATTTATTTGACTAGCCGCATATTTAGCCTTGTCATGACCCGATTTATCAGTCATGATGGCACCAACAACTCCCCGGTAGGCGAACTAATCCCCGTAGCCCAGAACAGTTAGTAATGGGCCACTATCTAACAAATAAGTGGAAGAAAAGCTTATTAAGGAAAAGTAAGGGAACAAGATAAAGAGAATAAATAACAGGAATATATATATATATACATATGCGGAAACTAAGCCAAACCCCAGGACCTGGTATCATAGTATAGAGCCAGGACTACATATAAGGAATACAAATGATCCATAAAAATGTATACAAATGTCTCCAAATGGTAATAGAGTACATGAAGCAAAAGAAAAACTAAAGCTAAGCTTCGATCGCCAAGAGCTCACCCTCAGTCTGAAGTAGTCCCCAACAGATCTCTAAGCACGAATCACAGCGCTCTAACGGTGATGGCCCATGCTAGGATCTGCACCAAAAGATGCAGGGGGTAGGGTGAGCACCAAATGTGAAGCATAAGGTACCCAGTAGGTATCATAGGCCGACTGGGCACATATAAAATAAAAGCGTAGTAACAGACATAATAGAAATAAGTAGTCACAGAAATCAACAAAAGGTACACAAGAACTAGCCTAGAGGGAAATCAACAAAACCACATGTGAGGCCAGCAAGCAGAATATATAGACCATAGGAACAGGTGAAAGTAAGAAATAACGCACCTAGGGTCCTTGCAATAACAATGTATACATAATAAGTTTACGAAATGGACGGTATACCGGTAACCTCAAGTGTAAGAAGAGGGAAAGAGTAATGATAGGCATGCTCAGAGACATGAATCAAACTCAACTAATCATATCAATCTCAAATCCAGAAACTAACACCCTAGCAGTAACCAATTTCATACTTAACCGTAATAGGGAAAAATTCTGTAAGTAAATAGCAAGATTCTACCTACAGTCCCCCGGCCGCCCATACAATCGAGGAACACAAACAAGTGAAAACAAACCCTCCGGCATACCATACTACCGGAGCGTACATTCAACAAACAACAAACAAGGGTGGAGCCTCAAACAATGAATGATATGATGCATGAAGATCTTAAGTGAAATGGTATCTCTGTATGTACCTCCTCCGGTGCCGATCCGGCCCAGCAGGTAGGTTCCATGGAAGGACACTTCCCGTATACCTCTACTTCACCGTATACCCTTCCTCCGGCACACGCAGCTCGAAGCCCCAGGCCCGGATGGCAAGGTCCATGGAGGTCCCTGACCCCATACTAAAACTCAGTATCAAAACATGTCATCTAGAAGCAAGTCCGGGTTCAAGATAGAGACCCAGTCTTGAATATGCATGCCCAGACCCTGTCCAGGACTAAAGTAGTGGAAAAATATCTCAAAAACCCCTCCAAGGGTGCCCGGGCATAACCGAGTCTAAACCGTAGAAAGTCATCTCAGGTGCTCGGTCCGATCGAGGCTAAAATCATCTCAAGTAGCAAGAAAACTCAACTAGCACCCCGGCCCTGCTGAGTCTAGCGTTAATCGTAAACTGGTGATATAAATCATAATTTTACCTTCTTTTACCCAAGAATATTCACAAGTTAAATCAAACCATTTCCAATTCATTTCCATTAAAAATAGGCCCGCGGGGCCATGCAAGGTTTAGAAAATAGTGCCAGTAGGTCTGAAGCCAAAACCGTAGTAAAACATGGAAAAACCTCTTTATATGCATGGAAATGATATGATCAAACACAATAGCTTCCCAGCAGCTCACAAACAACCTATCGACCCTGCACAGGCCCATAGCTACTCAGCAAGCATAACCAGCCTAGAAGGATAATTCTATGCCCGGGACTCGCGGACATTCCCAATATCCCACCTTCTATGTTCCAGAGTCAACAAGGCCTCACAGGACCACAAGGGTAAATAAAACATATCGGCAAGTACTATAAGCATCGGAGGAACAAAAGTAGACGGACATGAATAAAGCAGTCAAGGTCTGTGGTACCAACCTATTAATCCAACCCAAGGATGCCAGCTAGTACAATTTTATCCGATATATGCTAAGTCTAGGGAGTTTAAAACATAACCTACCTGTCTTTCGATGACAAGATGCTAGGACGACGATATCCAAGCCCGAACCACTCTAAGAAGCTCCAAAATGAAATCAAACTTGAATTTAGGCTTGAATAACTTGACGTAGATAATCGATTTTCCTTTAAATAATTTGATTGTAAGGTAAATATTTTTCTCCCAAAAATTCTTTTCAACGTGAATTTCCAAAAACGTGAACCACTCCTTTTGAGAAACAAACGTTCAACTACTAACATTGAAGAATGAAAAGTGAGTAAAAAGTGTGCAGGGGAAGATTTGGATATAAATAGAATTAACTTACTATACTACATAAATTAATCAAATGATGTGTAAGTGGCCAAGTGGCAGCCTCTCAATTGATTTAGCAAGGTGTTGTCCACCCACAGTACCTCCACGTCGAGTAGAGGTATTCTTATCCCAAATATTGTTATCCCATTATGTACACAATTGGGTATTGCATAAATTCATGATAAAATAAATATAACTTTTTGAATATATCATAATAAATAGGAAATTATATCAAATAAAACCTATTATATTATAATAATAATTTTTAACATAAATAAATTTACTATTTTCGTTAAAATATTACAATGTATAAAAATCTTATAAAATATACACATACACAATTATGTCATAATAAAAGTATTTTTCATACACATTTAAAATACTTTAAAAAGGTAATAAAAATATAACTTTTTACTACATTCAACTTTTAAATAAATATTTTAAAATATGCGCGATGTTAATAAAATTCTCAATTTTAGGCTCTCAAGCCTTTGCTATGGGATGAGGGTTAATGTCATACAGACGCAAATCACTATCGCACGATTTCGATAATCAGCTCTTACGGCACAAGGAAAACGTATACGTGGAAATGACCGGAAGAGTCATTACATCATCCACTACTAAAAACGACTTTCGTCCTCGAAAGTCAAGGTCAAGGGAGTACCTGAAGTCTCGAACAACTGCAGATACTGAGCCCGCATATCTCTCTCGGTCTCCCACGTAGCCTCTTCAACTGGACGGTGCCTCCACTGAACCTTGACAACCAGAATCTCCCGAGACCTCAATATCCTGACATCTCTAGTCAAAATAGCTACCGGCTCCTCAACAAAGGCTAAACTCTCATCCAGCTGAACCGTCTCCCACTGCAACACATGAGACTCATCTGGAACATACCGCCGCAACATCGATACATGGAAAATCGGGTGCATAGATGAAAACATCGGAGGCAAAGCTAACTGATAGGAAACACTACCAACCCTCTGGAGAATCTCGAATGGCCCAATATACCTGGGGCTAAGCTTTCCCCGCCTACCAAATCTCATCACACCCTTCATGGGCGATACACGGAGAAATACTGAATCACCAGCACTGAACTCTAAGGCACGAAGTCTACGATCAGCGTAGCTCTTCTGCCTACTCTGGGCTGCTCGAAGTCTATCCTGAATCACTCGGAATCGGTCTAAGGAATCTCAAATCAAATATGTACTCTGTGGCCTAGATTCAGAATCATCAAACCAACTTATTGGCGATCTGCAATGCCTACCATACAAGGCCTCAAAAGTTGCCATGCCAATGCTCGAATGGAAACTATTGTTATAAGAAAACTCAGCCAAAGGCACAAACTGATCCCACGAACCTCCAAAGTCAAGAACACAGGCCCAAAGCATGTCCTCCAGGACCAGAATGGTCCTCTCAGACTAGCCATATGTCTGAGGGTGGAAAGCAGTACTAAGATGAACCTCTGTACCCAAATCTCGCTGAATAGCCCTCCAAAACTGAGATGTGAACTGAGTGTCGCGGTCTGAAATGATAGAAGCTGGGACCCCGTGCAACCGAACAATCTCACGAAGGTAGATCTGAGCTAACCTCTCTGCACCATAAGAAGTCTGAACCGGCAAAAAATATGCTGACTTAGTCAGCCTATCAACAATCACCCATATAGAATCAAACCTATGAGAAGTACGAGGCAAATCAACAACGAAGTCCATAGTAATCCCTTCCCACTTCCACTCAGGAATGGGAAGTCGTTGCATCAAACCACCAGGTCTCATGTGCTCGAACTTAACCTGCTGACAGTTCAAGCACTGAGATACAAACTCCGCTATATCCCGCTTCATACCACTCCACCAGTAAAGCTGCCTCAAGTCTCTATACATCTTTTTTGTGCCAGGGTGAATGGAGTATCTAGTACAATGTGCCTCATGAAGTATCAACTGAATCAAATCACTAATCCTCAGAACACAAAGGAGACTATCAAACCTCAGAACCCTATCTGAATCTAGAGTGGCCCGACTGGTCTCACCCTGAACAAACTGATCACGAAGGTCACACAATTGCTGATCCACAAACTAACGGCTCTGAATCTGATCAATCAAAGTAGAACGAACCTCAACATTGGCGAGAACTCTGCTAGGATCCGACAAGTCAAGCCTAACCAAATGGTTAGCCAAGTACTGGATGTCCAAGGCCAACGGTCGCTCTGAAACTGAAAGAGAATCTAGGCTACCCATACTCACTGCCTTCCGGCTCAAGGCATCCGCTACTACGTTTGCCTTGCCCGAATAATACAGAATAGTGAAGTCATAGTCCTTCAGTAGATCAACCCACCTCCTCTGCCTCGAGTTCAGCTCTCGCTGACTCGTGATATACTGAAGACTACGGTGATCAGTGAAGATCCCACAGTGAACTCCATATAGGTAATGCCTCCAGATCTTGAGTGCAAAAATTACCGCCGCCAACTCTAAGTCATGAGTGGGGTAGTTGCGCTCATGAACCTTCAGCTGCCTCGACGCATATGCTATTACTCAACCCTACTGCATCAACACACAACCAAGACCAACCCCAGAAGTATCATAATACACGGAGAAGCTCTGACCCTCAACGGGCAAAGTCAAAACTGGAGTTGAAGTCAATAAGGCCTTAAGCTTCTAGAAGCTATCCTCGCACTGATCCGACCACTGAAATGAGACATCCTTCCTAGTCAGCATAGTCAAGGGTGCTGCTATGGAAGGAAATCCGTGAACGAACCGTCTGTAGTAACCTGCTAAGCCAATAAAGTTGCGAATCTCAGTAGCAGTAGTAGGTCTAGGCCAATCACAAACCGCAGAAATCTTTCCCGGGTCAACCCTAATCCCATCCTTAGACACCACGTGCCCTAGGAATGAAACTGACTCAAGCCAAAACTCGCACTTTGAGAACTTGGCATAAAGTTGATGATCTCTCAAAGTCTGGAGTATAACCCTCAAGTGCTGCTCATGCTCATCTCTACTACGCGAGTATACCAAGATGTCGTCTATAAAAACTATCACAAATGAGTCCAAATATGGGCCAAGAACCCTGTTCATCAAGTTCATAAAGGCTGAGGGGGCATTAGTCAACCCAAAAGACATCACCAAGAACTCATCATGGCCATAACGTGTCCCGAATGCTGTCTGAGGGATGTCCTCCGCCCTAATCCTCAACTGATGGTAGCCGGACCTCAAATCAATCTTCGAAAACACAACTGAACCCTGAAGCTGGTCAAACATGTCATTAATCTGTGGCATCGCATACCTATTCTTCACTGTCACCCTATTCAGCTGCCGATAATCAATACACATGTGTATCGACCCATCCTTCTTCTTCACGAAAAGAACAGGAGCACCCTAAGGTGACACACTCGCTCTAATAAACCCCTTAGCTAACATATCCTGGAGCTGCTCCTTAAGCTCCCTCAACTCAGCCGGAGCCATACGGTAAGGGGAAATAGAAATGGGCCTTGTGCCCGACTCTAGCTCAATAGCGAAATCAATATCTCTCTCAGGTGGAAGTCCTGGCAGGTCGGTAGGAAACACATCAAGGAAGTCTCTAACCAAAGGAACAGACTCAGGAGAAGTAGGGTCAGCACTAACATCTTGGACATATGCTAGATAAGCTAAACACGCACGAGAAATCAACTTTCTAGCTCGAAGACAAGAGATGATCCCAGATAGTGCATGCCTAATAGAACCCTGCCACACAACCGGGGATACATCGGGCACAGCTATGGTAATGGTCTTGGCATAACAATCCAAAACCACATGGTGAGTGAATAACCATTCCATGCCCAGTATCACATCAAAATCTAGCATATAAAGGATCATCAAATCACCCCAAGTCTCTGAATCACCAATAGATATCATACAAGATCTCACAATCCGATCCACTACTAAAGAATCTCCTACTGGGGTCGAAACAGAAATAGGAGCAGATAATGGCTCACTAGCCAACCCCAAACAAGGCACAAAGTAGGCAGATACATATGAACAAGTGGATCCAAGATCAAATAAAGCCATAGCAGACTGATGGCACACAAAAATTGTACCTGTAATCACAGTATCTGAGGCCTCTGCCTCTGGTCTCCTAGGGACCGCGTAAAACTGAAGACGACCTCCACCTGCCCGACCGCCATCCCTACCACCGGATTTGTCGCGCGAAGCACCACCTCTACCCTAACGACCACCCCCTCTAGCCAGAGGCTGAACTGCTCGTAAAGGCTCGGCCAAATGAATTGTACCCTACTGAGGGCAATCTCTAGCAAAATGACCAATCACACCACAAGTAAAATAAGCCCCTGATGGCCTACTCAGTTGAGATGAACCAGAAGATCCCGTATGACCACCACGACCTGATGCCCCAGAAATTGTACCCCTCAAAGACTGGCCGCTATAGCCCTGATGGCTGCTCTAACCCTACTTGAACTGGGTACTACCAAAAGTTTGAAGGAAAGCCTGAACCGGTCGGATGGACTGACCCTGGTGCTGTTGTGGCTGATAACCCCGGCTCCACTGGCCAGAACCTCTACCACCATATCTGGAACCACTGTAGCCACCCTGATGTCGAGGCCTTTTATCTCTGGACCCTAAAAATTATGAAAAATAACAAACAAAAGACTCAAACAAAACTCTCAACTACAATGCTTATCTCACATTGGACCACCACATTCCCAAGGCATTTGATCATTTCAAAAATTTCATCAAAAGGACTTCATTTCTTATTCAAAATTAAGGGAATTTTCCATTCAAAACAAGGTTAGCAAGCTTCTCAAGTCATTGGCATGCACCATTAAGATTTTCCTCGAGATTTGCCACACAACTTGTCTCATTCATTCCTCTCAATTGAAATAGAGACTGCATGTTTTAATTCGAGTGCATGAGGCCACTCATCACAAGAGAGAATCCCACTCACAATCATGCAATTCACAATACAAGGGATTACAAGAGAACCAAAAAGACTCTCACTCTCTCAAGAAAGTTCAAGTGCGCACATGTAGAACCATAGGCTTGCCCTTCATTTAAGTTGCCGCTAATATAGAGTGACCAAGCTCGAAATCACTAAGGACTTGCGAGTTACGATGTTTCCTAGGGCTAAGGTGAGGATTTCATTTGGCTCATGTGACTACACCTCCCTAATGCTCTTTTGTTATCATTTTGAACACCGCTAATATTTTTGAACTTTGACTTCACCTTATTTCTCCCTCACACAACCCAAGCTTTTCCCTTCAATTTGATTACTCAACCTCCTTGTATCACCTTCACTTGGTAGCACTGATTCTTTTCATTTTGCTCAATGTTGGATTTTGGAGGAATTTTCAATTCAACATAAGGTGCTACCATGCACTTGAAGTACATTACTTTTCTTCTCTATATTGAGTACATACACCCCCAAACTTAGGCTTTCAGCCTATGTTTCACTTTTGAGACACTAGGGAGGATGGGTGTAAGAATAGAGGTTCCAAAAAGGGTCAAGGTGATAACAAGGTGCCAAAGAAAGGTCACAAGCTCAAATGGGTTCACTAAGGTCAATGTCAAGGGAAGCCATTGGGTGAAGTGGCTATTCAAAAAGGGCCTAAGATCATCTTCCAAGCTCGGTTACATCTAGAATTTTGCCTTGAATCACATTCGAGGCAAGTTCTAGATGACACGCACGCACAAGAATCAAGGGATAGCCTTACCATACAAGGCCTCACATCACAAGAACTTTCCATATTAGTCTCAAAATCAATTGGGACGAATAACTTTTGACAAGCTATTTCGAATTCATTACACACTCATTTATGAATCAGTCAAGCCAAACCTAGAGTGTGCAAATCATGACAAGAGAATGCTTTCCTTAAAATTCATTTTCCCTCTTTCCTCAACTCTCAAAAACTGCTTGCCAATAAAAAAATTCAGTGTGTCCATTTTGGGACAAACAAAGCACAGACTAAATCTAAAACTAAAACTTTACATTTTCCCTTAAGAAAGTCACCTCTCAATCTATCATAGGGAAACACCAACTCGGTTTGACACAAAAATAAAAGAAAAAAAATAAAGAAAACATTTGCTCCATGGGAAAGAACCGTGGATTTAATAAAACCCTCAGAGTTTATTTTTACTCTACTATTAACAAGGCAATTAGAAACTTAAGCATTCATGAATCATTTGAAAACAAGCCTCGGCATAGGCCCTTAGCGCATTTGGAAAGCATGGGCAGTGAAAAAATAAGATCATGTAAGACCAACCCGACAACACAAGCAAAATTTAAAAATATCAAGCCCGGCGAGGGCACCATTAAAGCATCAAAATAACACAAAAAGGACCAGCAAGGGCAAAGTACCAAGTACCAAGCACAAGGTGAGTGATTAATAATTATAGACCCCCTAAACTTAAAGTAAGCATAGACCTCGATGCACAAATAAAATTATACAAATAAGAGTGAGTACAAAAACTCCCTGGTGATACAAATGGTGACGACGATGTCTTCTCAAGTAAAATTGATGTGGTGGCCTAGGAGGCTGAGGTGCCAGTGATGCTGGTGGAGGAATGTAGGCATGCTCTGGGTCTATCTAAAATTCCCCCATTAATGGAATTGATGGGTCCCAACACACCTAGAGGAGGCTGGACGGTTCCATAATCTCCCACTTGTCCTCACAAGTCATCAACTCATGGTATGAGAACTCGGTTGTGGACCCCATTCTTTCTCATAAGATATGAGGGCTCTGGGTAAGTTTGGATGGCTGATTATGAAGCTTCGGGGGCCTTCTTGAATGTCTCAATCTCTTCGTGTATCTCTGGTGTTCCTTTTTTATCATTCGGATCCCAACCCATGCACCAATCATCGGGAGGGCTAGCATTCTTTGGAGAGGACATAGAATTCGGGGCTGGTAGATTAAGATCCCACTTAGAGATCTTTGGCTTAACATGTGTTATAATTTGCCTAAGCTCATCAACATCCAATTCCATGGTATCCACCCTAGCACTAAGCTTACTTATACTCAACACTATTGGCTTCAATGTTGATTTGATGGCGGATTAGATCAAGCATGGAATGTCCTTAGCCACCTTGTGCAGGCGCTCCTCCTAATAGTGAACAAGGTGAGCAAGTTTAAATAAGTTACCTGAAGTAGGTGTGGCTTTAGAAGCCATATGGGTCATGGTTGATGCTTCGTGAGATAGGGATGGTAAGTCCACATGATCAAGAGCAACAGTTTCAGCATCTGTATCGCCTCCCATGGCACTTGTAATGTGAGCAAGGTCTCTTTTCTTGATATATGAAACATCTTTGTCTCATCATGTGTCCAAGTAAACCATGCCAGTAGCTTTGCTAGCTTTGTCCAATGATTGAAACCGAGGGCAGTTTTCTTAGAAGCATAGAAGGCTAATGAGAATAGGAATATACATAGAGGTGGACTCTTGTCTAGCTCTCTACTTGAGTTGTTCGGCACTGATCTCCCCTTCTTATATTGGGAGGCTAGACATGATATAAGCAATGAGAATTGCCACCTCTATAGTTACCTTAGTTTTGTGACCCATTGGGATGAGTCGTGAACATACAAAGTCTAACCACATCCTAGCTTTGAACTTGAGATTTGATCGATAGATGGGACCTTTTGAGATGGACCAAAGAGGATTACCTTCAGCGATGATACTCGCAACCCATGCATATTATTCCTTATTTATGGCCACTCATTCTAAATATATTTATTTCGGTATTGGTTCTGCATCCCATATAGCAAAATGGATGGCCGCTGGTGTAATATCTACCTATTTTCCCCTCACCCAAATGGAATCAAGGCACGAGAGCCTGCTTGTTGGACCCTTACGATTTAAAATATCTTGTTTATCCTGATATAAGGCATAGAACTCCCACATCAACTCAAGGAAATATAGGCCAAGAGATTTGTCAAAGTTGTCCCAGATCCTTATGCGAAACTATTTAGGGATGTTCGGGAAATCATCTTCAAAGGCTTCCACATCAAACCTTTCTCTTCCAAGAATTATCACTTCTCCCAAAACTTTCAATAGTAGGCCTCCATTCCTTCGAGGCCAAACTAGATTTCTTATTCATAAGGCCCCTCCTCTTTCATAGGGACACCTAGATTCACGGATGTTGAAGCTTGATTTATAGCACGGCTTTTCCGACGTTGTTTATTAGGGACATATTCCTGCAAATGGATATTCGTGGCAGGCACCATTCTTATACTCACCATATGCTTGTATTTTTTAACTAATTAAAAGAAGAAAACACTATAAGAAGTTAACAAATGAAAAGAGATTGGAATGCAAAGGAGAAAAACAAAATAGGTAATTGATAGCTTTTGCAAACCACGTGCGAACCGCACCAAGGATTGTGTGTGTCGCATGTGATTTCGCACAAGCTATCAGAAACCTAAGTTGATTTCTGTTTTGGGGTGTGAAATCGCACCAGCCAAACTGCGCGTCGCATAACCCTTTGCCCCTCAATCCAAATAGTTGTCAACTTTTCATCAATGAGGTACGAGACATTGTGTGTTTCACAAGTAAAGGTTTGCGCTTTGCATGCGAAACGCATAAGGAAACACATGAATTTTTTTCATTTCCTTGTCTTCTTGTGGCTAAGCATGTGATTAGCAGAATAATACTTGTGGAATGCACAGGCAACAAACACTACACCAGCAACTAACAATGGAACTAAACATAATATGACCAAACTAAATCTTCCGGGTACTCAGACTTCCGCGGAATCCATCAACACATTCAATACAAAAGAAGATCTTAATGATTTCCCTTAAGTAGGACATTACCCCATCTATTATTGGGAACATCAAGCCTTCAATTTCAAACCAATAGGCACATTCATTCAACAATCAACTTCATGCCTTCAACCAATATCATACACCAAATAAGCATATTCAACAAAACATCACATGGGCACAATGGTAGTAGAAATTTCAGCCCCAAACAACAATTTCTAACCAAAACTTCATGAAGATGATGATTTTCCCTTAAGAATGATGTCACCCAATCTATCATAGGGCCAAATCATGCACCAACACAAGTGGGTTACTCAGACATCACCAAAAACACAGATTTTTTAAGACTTAAAATTACCACAAACAATATGCATCCTAATAACTTCAAGTTCTACCTAGTTAATCCTAAGTAAAATCAACAATATAATCCAAAATTGGGGAAACAATATTTTCGGATCTCACCCAAAAATCAACATGGAAGAATAAAAGAGCTTGTTTCATTATATGAGTTCCCAATCATCATAAAAAACACGTATTTAATATCGGAGAACTTACCACAAGTGAAGATTAAAGTGAGGGAAGCACAAATTGAAGCTTTTGAAGGCCAACAATGGAGTTCCAAAATTTTGATCGAAGCAACGATAGTAGTGACAGGTGGTGAGGAGCGGCCGAGAGATTTAGGATGAGAGAGGACAAGATTTGGGAGAGTTTGAGGGATTTTTTGGGAATTTTTAGGGAGAGTTATGGAGATATTTTTGTGAAAATATGGATGAAAAGGATGAAGGTGGCAGTTTTAAAAGAGAAAAAGAAGAAGAAAGGTCACCGGGTTGGGTCGGTAAATGGGTAGGTCAACAAAAATTTAAAAAACTTACTTTGGTGTGCCACAACATGAGATTCGCACAAGCCCTTGTGCACATCACATGTCACTTCACACCAGCTGATTTCATGCCTAAACTTCGCCCAGCTTTCTGCTTGGTGGTGCGTTGGAGGTGCAACATGCACAATGGCTTATGCGATTCACACAGCCCAACACACATCACCTCCAACCTTTAATTTTTCTTCCAGGTTTTTGGTTTGAGGATGTTGGCTAGTGCGACATGCACAACTGCATGTGCAAACCGTACGAACCTCCGCATATTCCCGTCTTGTGTTATTTTTCCACTTGGTCATTTTTCCTCTCCATGCATTCCTAAAAACACACCAAAAATAATAAAAGGTAACAAAAATAAAGTAAAAACACTTGGGTTGCCTCCCAAGAAGTGCTTGATTTTACGTCGTGGCTCGATGATAGTACCTCAATCCTCAATCATTATCGGGAAGCATGCCAATCCGCTTGGCGTGGCCCCATCCCAAGAGCAGGAATTTCTTCTTCAATACCTTAATCACATAATCATGTTTCCGAAGTGGCAACATCTCATTCTCAGGCACTTATTTAACCATAAAATCATCATGGTCATCCTCCATCTTGCCCTCAATACCGATCACAAATACTACTCGAAGATCATCTGGTGGCTTTATGGATTGACATACATTGAATGCCACCTCTTTTCTTCCCACTCAGAATTTGAGTTCTCCGAGTTCAACATCAACCAAGGCTCTTCCCGTAGCCAATAATGGTCACCCCAAGATGATGGGCACCTTTATATCCACCTCACAATCCAAAATCACAAAATTGGCTAGTAAGATGAGCTTCCAAAATCACAAAATTAGCTAGTAAGATGAGCTTATCCACCTTGACTACTACATCAAATAGGATTCCTATGTTTGATGGACCTATCGGCCATAAGAAGCCTCATAGATATAGGCCTGGGTGTACCCAAGCCTAAATTCTTGAATATCACGAGGGGCATCAAGTTGATACTCGCCCCTAACTCACAGAACGCCTTCTAGAACATAAATAACCCGATGGTGTAAGTATGGTAAATGCGCCTAGGTCCTCCCGCTTTGTATCATTATTACTTGTTATCACAACACTACAACTGTGTGAGATCTCAATGGTACCCACGTCAACCACACGCTTCTTCTTGATAAGCTCTTTTATGAACTTCACGTACCTGGGCATTTGTGTTAAAGTCTCAACAAATGGGATATTAATGGAAAGTTTGCTAAATATGTCAGCGAACTTATTGAATTAGTTCTCCTCCTTCTTTTTGGCCAATCTTTGTGGGTATGGAGGAGGTCCCTTAGGTAGTCTAGTTGGCACACTTGGAACATTAGGAGTCTCCTCCTCGACATTAACCATAATTTGAGAAGGGCACACATCCTCCTCCTTTTCATCAGACGGATTGTCATTAGCAATAATGTTGGGTACACTAATCTTCACCCCAACTTCCGGCTCTTCATCATTTTTTTCTTCAAGAACAACCTCTTCTTTTTCTTTATCAATTATCTCCATAACAACCTCTACACTAGGCTTTTTCACTACACGACTCACCCTTCCACTGCTGAACACATCATCAAACTGTAAGCTCTCATTCGAGCTCAATCAAGCAGCTTGAGGCCTAAATGGATAATCTCACCATTCAAATAAACCCGGGAACAAAGGTTCCTCTTCTTAGTAAGAGGAAGAAAAAGAAGAAGAAAAACTTACCTTGGTGTGCCACAACATGAGATTCGCACAAGCCCTTGTGCACATCACATGTCGCTTCACACCAGCTGATTTCATGCCTAAACTTGGCCCAACTTTCTGCTTGGTGGTGCATTGGAGGTGCAACATGCACAATGGCTTATGCGATTCACACAACCCAACTCACATCGCCTCCAACCTTTAATTTTTCTTCCAGGTTTTTGGTTTGAGGGTGTTGGCTTGTGCGACATGCACAACTGCATGTGCAAACCGCACGAACCTCCGCACATTCCCTTCTTGTCTTATTTTTCCACTTGGTCATTTTTCCTCTCCATGCATTCCTAAAAACACACCAAAAACAATAAAAGGTAACAAAAATAAAGTAAAAACACTTGGGTTGCCTCCCAAGAAGTACTTGATTTTACGTCGCGGCTCGACGATAGTACCTCAATCCTTAATCATTATTGGGAAGTAGGCCAATCATAAAAGTCACGGGCACATTATGGCTATTATTACTAGGAGTGGCTGAATAACTGGTGAAATAAGAGAACCTATTGTAAAGCCGGTTGTGAAACCCAATAAACCGATTGTTAAACCTATCATGGAACCAAGTAGCAAAGACAAAGAGAGTTCACAAGGAAATTTCATTGAAGACTCAAAGGTAGGGGTGACACTTGGTGCACCCAATGCCCCGGCAAGTGTTGAGATTGATAATGAGAAGGAGGAGGCTGAATCCCCTACTCGAGTAACCATCTATGTTGAGGAGAGTCCCCCTCCTGTGCAGAGTATGTCGACCACACTTCCCAAAGGACCTTCCCCGTATCCATAAAGGCTTAACAAGAAGAAAGAGGAGCACAAGTTTAGCAAGTTTGTTAAGATGTTTAGCAAACTCTCAATAAATATTCCTTTAGTAGAAATATTGATGCAAATGATGGGGTACTCAAAATTTATGAAAGAATTACTTAAAAATAAGAAGGTTGTTGATGTGGGAACTATTGAGATCTCACATAGCTGTAGCGCCATAATGACTAGCAACGTGGCTACAAAAAGAGAATATCCGGGTGAGTTTACCATACCATGTACTATTGGGATGTTTGTATTTTGAAAAGCCTTATGCGACTTGGGGGAAAGCATCAACCTGATGCCCCTAGTAATCTTCAAAAAACTAGGATTGGGGGCGCCAAAGACTACATCTATGAGATTTCTCATGGCTGATCGGTCTATCAAGCGTCTGGTAGGGATCCTATTTGACGTATTGGTCAAGGTAGATAAACTTATTCTCCCAGCAGATTTTGTCATTGTTGACTGTGAGGTGGATATTGAGGTACCCATTATTTTGGGGTGACCACTATTGGCCACAGGGAGGGCCCTTGTTGATGTCGAACGTAGAGAACTCAAATTCTGAGTGGGGGAGAAAGTAGTGACTTTCAATGTATGCCAATCCACAAGGCCTTCTGATGATTTGAGAGTGATATCAGTGATAGACTCAGAGGGCAAGCATGATAATGCTCATGAGGAGTGTGAAGTGGACAAAATACTCATACTTAAGAAATATGATGATGTCTCTAAGTTGTTGATAGAGAAATTCCCCTTCTTAGGATGGGGCCACGCCAACTGGATTAGCATGCTATTCGACAACGACTGAGGTGGAGGTACTATCGTCGAGCCGCAACATAAAATCAAGCATTTCTTGGGAGGCAACCCAAGTATTTTTACTTTAATTTTCTTCATCTTTTGTTGTTTTTGGTGTGTTTTTAGAGAATGCATGGAGTGGAAAAATGGACAAGTGAAAACAGGGCAAAAATAGGTTGTGCGGTGGACCATGCAGACCGCATAAGCCATTGTGTGTATCGCACTGCTCACCGCACACCTAAACACAAGGCCTGGGAGAAATTGAAAAATGGAGGTGTCACATATTGGGCCGTGCGTACCGCACGGGCCCAAGTGCGCATGGCGCATCGCATGGCAAACCAAAAGCCTGGGCATGCCCAGGAGAGAAAAAGGGTGATGTGCAAAATGCCATGCGGTCTGCACCACGGCTGTTGTGAATCGCATGTCACGGTGCACAACAGGTAAAATTGAATTTTAATTGATCTAACATATTGACCGACCCGACTCGGAGACAACCTGACTGACTTTTCTTCTTCTTTTTCCTCTTAAAACTGCCTCCTTCACCACCTTCACCATATTTTCTCTCCAACTTATCAATTTCTCTCTCAAAATTCCCTAAAATCTTCTCCTCCTATCACCTAGCTATCTCCATCGCTCTGCCACTATCATTGCCACTAGTCTCTCCGAGGAAGCCAAGTGGGTCACCATTGTTGCACTACAAACAACATTAATTTTCACTCCTCTCCATCTAATCTTCACTTGTGGTAAGTTCCCCAACATTAAATATTGGTTTTTATAAAGGTTGGAAACTCATATTGTGAAGATGCTTAGTAGAATTTCCATGTTGATTTTGGTTAAGATCCGAAATTTTGGGTCCCTAATTTTGAGTTGTATTGATAATTTTGCTTATTGTCAGCTTGGTAGAACTTGTATTTTCTTAATGCATGTTGATTGGTAGTGAATTTTGACCTTGCAATATGTGTTTGGGGTGAAGTCTGAGTAACCCACTTGTGATTGACGAATGGTTTGGCCTGATGATACATTGGGTGATGTCGTTCTTAAGGGCAAACCATTGATAGTCATGAGATTTGGTTTAAAATTGGTTATTGAGGCTGAATTTTTTCTAATTGTATACCCATGATTCCTTGTTGAAATTTTTTCTTTGGGTGTATAATCTTGTGCGAGGAGGGGTTATTGTTGCTAAAATTTATTGGTGCCTATTGTTGCAAGTGAGGGCTTGATGTTCCTGATGATAGACGGGGTAAATTCAATCTTAAGGGAAGTTGTTAAGTTCTTTTCTTGTGTGTTGTTTTATAAATGGAAATCTGGAGAAGTCTGAGTACCCGGATGTTTGTGGTCATGATATTCCATGTACCCTATATTTAATATTGTTGGGTAGTTGTGTGGTGCCAAGTTCCTAAGTACATCTCGCTCTACAGATCACATGCGTAATTTACTAGAACACAAGGAACCAAAAATTATAGTTTTGCCTTTGTGCGTTTCGCATGAGATGCATAGATCTTGATGTGCGTGTCACACAAGGCATTGCACCATGTTCAAAAAGAAGGCAGTTCACTATTTTGAAGGGCGAAATATAGTGCGACGTGCACTTTGGTTGGTGCAGACCACACCAGCTTCACACCTCAATGGAAAAATCCCTGTAGGATTCTGTTAGATCATGCGATAGCACATGCGACGCGCACTCCCTCTGGTGAATTTATATGTGGTCCGCACGAGCCATCAGTTACCTACTTCATTTTTCTAGTCCATTGCATTCCATTTTGTAGTTTGTTGACTTCTTTTAGCTTGTATATAGAAGTGTAGTGTCTAATACTAATCCCCATTTGCAGGAGCATGTTTTCCAACAGGCTTTATCAAAAGAGGCATGCCAAAAAACACTCCCCTAGTGCTGGTGTTCCTATGCAAGAGGAATAGCCTAATAAACTACAACTCTGATTTGGGCTCTAGGGGATTGAAGCTTTCTACCTTAAATTTAGGGAAAAATGACCATTCTTTGAAGAAAAGGGGTTCGATGTGGAAGATTTTCAAGAAGAGTTCCTGAACATGCCAAAACAGTTTCGCATAAGAGCTTGGGAACATTTTGCCAAGACTTCAGGTCCCTATTTTCCTGAATTGGTATGAGAATTCTATGCTTCGTACCAGGCCTGACTTGACATGCTGAAACACAAGGGTCCTCTAAGCAAGTTATCGTGCCTCAAGTCAGTATTGGTCCGAGGTAAGGAGGTGGACATAACCCTTGCAGCTATCCACTTTGCCATTTAGAATGATGAACCAATTCCAAAGTCCATTTAATTTGAATGTGTGGCTAAAAAGGAAGATCAATACGAGTGGGTTTCTAGTATCATTGCCGAAGGGAACCCTTTTTGGGCCATCTCAAAGGGGCAAATCTATCGCTCGGATCTTAAGTTTGAAGCTCGCATGTGGCTAGATTTTGTGAGTACAAGACTTATCCCAACTAGTCACACCACTAAAGTGACTATCGAGATGGCTATTCTTATTGCCTACGTCATAGATATAGTCTTTCCTTGAATGAGGGAGAAATCATAGCCAAACATCTCAAGAGAAAATCTAATCACGACTCTGCCCCTATGGCCTTCCCAGTCCTCATCAGCTTGTTATGCATCCAAGCCGAATTCCTTTTATTTTGATCATTATACAAGGTTACTCAAGCTACGGGAATGGTGTGTTTAGAGACAAAGCAGGATAAGGATGCCCCACATGTCAAGAAAAAGCTTCTTTCTCAAACACCTCATGCAACCACAAGCAGGGCCCAAAGTGAGCACATTGTTCATGATCAGACAGAGAATTTACCTCCTTCTCCACGAGCATCAAGCACAATACATGTGTCATATCAGGCCATCTCCTCCTCAGATCACTTGCTAAAACTTTCTCAACTTACTAACAAGAATGAGGAGATCCTAAAAAAGTTGTCCACAGAAATTCCAACCTTAATTCAATATGCCATCAAGTCAGCCTTGAAACCAGTAGTTTCAAGTGTGAGCAAGCTCTGTGCTAGAGTGGATACAATGGAAGTGGAGGTTGAGGAACTCAAGCAAGCGGTCTCACATGGCGAGCCAAATTGGGATCTTAATCTACCAACACCAAGTTCAAATTCCCGACCGAGGTGTGCGAGCCCGCCCGATGATTGGTGCATCGGTTGTGATCTGGTTGATAAAAAGGAAATATCTGAGGTACGAGAGGACGTGGCACCGGATAAGATTTCAGAGTCGGCCATCCAAGATCACTTGGGACCTCCCATGATATATGTAAGAGAATGGGGACTTCAGCCCAGGTTCTCATACCACGAGTTGATGACTTCCTCGGACAGGTGGGTTGTGCAACCATCGAGGCTCATTCAAGTCCGGTGGGACCCATTAATTCCATCAGTAGAAGGGTTTCAGATAGACCCATCACATACTTACATACCACTGCCAGCCCCACTGGTACCTATACCTCCTAGGCCACCACATCAGTTCTACTCAAGGAGGCGTCGTTATCATCATTAGCCTATTCAGGGAGTTTTTGACACTCATCCTTATTTGTATAACTTCTTGTGCATCGAGGCTATGCTTACTTTCAGTTTGGGGGAGCCTGTAACTATTTAATTGTTGGTGAAGCTTGTGTGATGACATTGCCCCTGCCGGGCCTTTTTCTTATGCTTTAATTTTGAGCTTATTATTGCACCCTCGCTGGGCTTGATTTTTGGTTGTTGAGAATGTGTTGCCGGGTTGGTCTTACATGCCCCATTATCTTACTACCCGTGCTTTGCAAATGCGCTAAAGGCCTACGCCGTGCCTTGTTCTTAATGAATCATGAGCGCGCAATTTGGATATTGTCTTGTTAATAGTAGTTTAGAAATAAACTCCAAGGGTTTTCTTAATACCATGGTTCTTTCCCAAGGAGAAAAAGTTTTCTTTATCTTTTTTTATCTTTTGTTTTTGTGTTGAACCAGGTCGGTGTTTTCCTATGATAGATTGAGAGGCAACTTTCTTAAGGGCAAATGTCAAGTTTTAATTGTAAATTGAGTCCATAGTTGCTTGTCTTGAAATGGTCCCACCGAAAAAAAATCTTGGAAAATTGTTTTTGAAAATAAAAAGAAGAAGGAAAAATATTTTTTGAGGAAAAGCGTTCTCTTGTCATGGCTTGCACACTCTCTCTTTGGCTTGATTGACTCACAAATGAGTGTGTAATGAATTCAGAATAGCTTGTCAAAAATCATTTGTCCCAATTGATTTTGAGACTAATGCAAGAAGTCTTGTGGCATGATGCCTTGTGTGGTGAGGTTTTACCTTTATTCTCATGCATACGTGTCATCTAGAACTTGCCCCGAATGTGATTCAGGGCAAAATTTTAGGTGTGACCAAGCTTGGAAGATGACCTTAGGCCCTTTTCGATAGCCACTTCACCCAAATGACTTCCCATGAAATCAATCATAGTGAACCCCTTTGAGCTTGTAATCATTCTTTGGCACCTTGTTAACACCTTGACCTTTTTGAATCTCTATCTTGGCACCCGTCCTCCCTAATTTCTTGAAAGTAAAATGTAGGCTAAAGCCTAAGTTTGGGGGGGGGGGGAATGAAAAGACAACATAGGCAAACGCCTAAGTTTGGGGGTGTATGTGATCAAATTAAGACAAGAAAAGGAATGCACTTCAAATGCAAGGTAGCACCTTAGGTTTGAATTGAAAATTTCTCCAAAAGTCAATCCAATGAGCAAAAATCAAAAGCAAAAATAGGTGCTACCAAATGAAGGCGATACAAGGAGTCGAATGATCATGATTGAAAAGAACAAGCTTGGGTTGTGTGAGGGAGAAATAAGGTGAAGTTGAAATTTGAAAATGTGAGCAGTGTTCGAAATGAGAACAAAGAGCATTAGGGAGGTGTAGTCACTTGAACCAAATGAAATCCTCACCTTAGCCCTAGCCAACATCGTAACTCACAAGTCCTTGGTGATTCCGAGCTTTGCTACCCTACATTAGTGGTAATTTACATGAATGGCAAGCCTTTGGTTTGGCGTGTGTGCACTTGAACTTTCTTGAGAGAGTGGGAGTCTTCTTGGTTCTTCTATAATCCCATTGTTTTGTGAATTGAATGATTGTGAGTGGGATTCTCTCTTGTGGTGATGCACTTGAATTGAATCATGAAGTCTCTATTTCAATTGAGAGGAATGAATAAGACAAGTTATGTGGTGAATCTCGAGGCAAACCTTGAAGGTCCATGCCAATGACTTGAGAAGCTTAAATGACTTGTTTTGAATGACAAAATTCCCTTGATTTTGAATGAGAAATGAAGTCCTTTTGCAAAAGGTTTTGAAATGGCCAAATGCCTTGAGTTTGTGGTGGTTCAAATTGAGATGAGAATCGTAGTTGAGTCTTTTGTTGAGTCTTTTGTTTATTCTTTTTCTTAATTTTTAGTATAGATCAGTCTTTTGTGCCTTCATTGAGTCTAGAGCATAATTCATTACTTGCCCTGTGAGTATCTTGCTTGAGGAAAGGCAATAGTTGAAGTTTGAGGGTTTGATAAGTCGGTAATCTACAAACTTATTAAGCCTATATCCATGAATTATTGATATGTTTTGAATATATTTAGAGGTTCTTATGGCCTTTATTGATGTCTATAGAGATACTTTTGATTAATGATAAAAAAACAAGGAAATAGACCCAAAAAGAGCTCAAAATGAGTGAAGTGTGAAAGGATCGGAAAAGATGGAGATTCTGACCTGAGATGTGGTGCCTATGCGACACGCACAAGATGTGGTGCGTAATGCACCTATTCCACATAGAGATACAAAATTTACTGAAGAATCTGCTAAGGGGTGCAGTCGCTATGTGACGCGCACAACCCAAGGTGCGAACCGCACCGCATGCGCACGAGGCCTCCAAAATGAGCTGAAGTCATTGGTTTAACTAAAGATGGTGTGAGACACGCACATCACGACATGCGAATCTCATGTTGCGTTGTACACCACCCAAAGGGAAATTTTGTCCTGAATTTTAGTGACGTTCTGGGAAACTATAAAAGGATAATTTAGGCACAATTGTAAATAACATTCTTCAGTCCTGAATATTCTGAAGAGTTTTTACCTTTGATAACAAGTTTTTCTCTCCAAGGAGAAGAGGGTTTCAATCTATTCTTTCTTCTAAACCTTGGTTAACCATTTGTGTACTTAAATTGAGCTTAGAACTTGAGATTAAGCTTGAATGAAGAGGATTGTGACTTACATTTAGTATATCTCTCTACATTATTATGAGTGGCTAATTTCATTTGTCTAGGGATGTGTTGATAATGGGTGCTTGACAAATGGGTGTTGGTGTTGTTAATTCTCACTTATAATTGCTTATTTAACATGGGTCTAGCAGTTTCACCAAGTTTTAATCCTAAAATTAGTGGTTGCAAACATTAATTTTCATTACTTGACTATGTTGTTGCTTGAAAGAGAATTTCATGGTTTTGGATGTGAGGTTACTAGTGGAAAATTGGGACTCCATTCAGATTTGAGTCTAGAAATAACTCATATCGACGGAATCACCCACTTAAGGGTCTAAGTTAGAGATAGTGTGACCTCCCCAAGCTGGATATTGGTTGCTTGGTGGTTTAACCGATAATGCTCTAACTGGGATTATCGTATATATGGTTGTTGATCGAGAGATAAACAACCATACTCATGACCAATGCTACTTGTGTCAATAAGAGAGAATAAGTGTGAATTGATAATCACCTTATCCCATATTAAAGCCCCATTGGATACACATCTCTAGTCTCCCACTTAATTTGGTACACCAGCTTTACTTATTTGCCTCATTACGAATTGCGATTGTCGTGACAGAATCCCAATTCCCCCAACCTTTTACTTTCATGTTTTAAGCATTTACTCTCCTTGTGAACTTATTTCGATACAATCTTCATATAGCTAGCATCAAGTCTTTGTGGGCACGACCCCGACACCTGTTGGATACTTATAAATGTGTTTTGCTTAATGAGCATCATGCCTCCATATTTGGGGAGTATGATTTGAATGTTTATCACCAGTCAGCTTTGGCCTTATTTGATCCTGGATCTATATATTCATATGTGTCTGCCTACTTTATGCCTTGTTTGGGGTTGGCTAGTGAGCCATTATCTATGCATGTATCTGTTTTGACCTCAGTAGGTGATTCTTTAGTAGTGAATCGTGTTGTGAGATCATGTATGATTATTGTTGGCGATTTGGAGACTTGGGGTTATTTGATGATTTTAGACATGCTAGATTTTGATATGATTCTGGGCATGGACTGGTTATCCTCTTATCATTCAGTTTTGGATTGTTATGCCAAGATCATTACCATAGTCATACCCAGTATATCCCTAGTTATGTGGCAGGGTTCTATTAGCCACACATCATTTGGGATCATTTCTTGTCTTCGAGCTAGGAAGTTGATTTCTCGCAGGTGTTTGTCCTACCTAGCATATGTATGAGATGCTAACATCGACACTTCTTCCCCTGAGTCGGTTCATGTCATTAGATATTTCCTAGATGTGTTTTTTGACCGACCTGCTAGGCCTTCCACCTGAGAGAGATATTGACTTTGCTATTGAGGTAGAACCGGTCACTCAGCCCATTTTTATTACTCCTTTTTGTATGGCTCCAGCTGAGTTGAGGGAGCTTAAGGACCAGCTCTAGGATTTGTTATCTAAGGGTTTCATTAGACTGAGTGTGTCACTTTGGGGTGCTCCAGTTCAGTTTTTGAAGAAAAAAGATGGGTCGATGTGGATGTGTATTGATTATAGACAGCTAAATAAGGTGACTATGAAGAATAGGTATATGATGTTGCGCATAGATGACTTATTTGATTAGCTTCATGGTTCATCCATGTTTTGAAAGATAGATTTGAGGTTCAGCTACCACCAGTTAAGGATTAGGGAGGAGGACATCCTTAAGACAACATTCAGGACACGTTATGGCCACTATGAGTTCTTGGTGATGTCTTTTAGGTTGACTAATACCCCCGTAACTTTCATGCACTTGATGCACAGGGTGCTCAGCCTGTATTTAGACTCGTTTGTGATAGTTTTCATCGATGACATCTTGATATACTCACGTATTAGAGATGAGCATGAGCAGCACTTGAGGATTGTACTCTAGACTTTGAGAGATCATCGGCTTTATGCCAAGTTCTCAAAGTACGAGTTTTGGCTTAAGTCAGTAGCATTCCTAGGACATGTGGTGTCTAAGGATGGGATCAGGTGTGGACCCAGGGAAGAGTTTAGTCATCTATGATTGGCCGAGACCTACTACTCCTATCGAGGTTCATAGCTTTGTTGGGTAAGTAGGGTACTATAGGAGGTTCATCGAGAGGTTTTCTTCCATAGCAGCACCTTTGACTAGGCTGACTAGGAAGGATGTCCCATTTCAGTGGTCGAATCAGTGCGAGGACAGTTTTCAAAGGCTTAAGGCCTTATTGAATTTACCTCCAGTGTTGACATTGCCATTAGACGGTTAGGGCTTCTCAGTATATTGTGATGCTTTAGGGGTTGGTCTTGGTTGTGTATTGATGCAGCAAGGTCGTGTGAAAGCATATGCGTCGAGACAACTAAAGTTCCATGAGCGCAACTACCCCACTCATGACTTAGAGTTGGCGGCGGTAGTTTTTATGCTCAATATTTATAGGCACTACTTATATAGGGTCCATTGTGAGATCTTCACTGATCACCATAGTCTTCAGTATATCACGAGTCAGTGAGAGTTGAACTCCAAGAAGCAGAGATGGTTGAGTTACTGAAGGACTATGATTTCACTATTTTGTATCATCTGGGTAAGACAAATATGGTAGCGGATTCCTTGAGTCAAAAGACAGTGAGTATGGGCAGCCTAGCTTCACTTTAAGTTTCAGAGCGGTTGTTGTCCTTAGACATCAAGTCCTTGACTAACCGTTTGGTTAGGCTTGACTTATTGGATTTTAGCAGATTTCTTGCTAAAGTGGAGCTTCGTTCTACTTTGGTTGATCAAATTCAGAGTTGTCAGTTTGAGGATCAACAGTTATGTGACATTCGTGATCAAGTGGTTCGAGGTGAGGCCAACCAGGCTACTCTAGATTCTGACAGTGTTCTGAGGTTTGATAGGCACCTTTATGTTCCGAGAGTTGGAGATTTGATTTAGTTGATTCTCTATAAGGCACACTGTACTAGATATTCCATCCATCCTAGTGCAACCAAGATGTATAGAGATTTGAGGTAGCTTTAGAGGTGGAGTGGTATAAAGTGGGATATAAAGGAGTTTGTACCTCGGTGCTTGAACTATCAGCGGGCAAAGTTTGAGCACATGAGACCTGGTGGATTGATACAGCGACTTCCCATTTGTAAGTAGAAGTGGGAAGGGATTACTATGGACTTCATAGTTCAGTTGCCATGTACTTCTCGAGGGTTTGACTCCATTTGGGTGATTGTCAATAGGCTGACTAAGTTAGTGCACTTCTTTATGGTCTATTCTACTTATAGTGCAGAGAGGTTGGCCCAGATTTATATTTGTGAGGTCATTCATTTACATGGGGTTCTAGCTTCTATCATTTCAGATCGTGGAACTCAGTTTACCTATCATTTCTGGAGGACTATTCAGCGAGATAAGGGTACAGAGGTTCA
Source organism: Jaltomata sinuosa (assembly GCA_003996215.1). Classification (NCBI taxonomy): domain Eukaryota; kingdom Viridiplantae; phylum Streptophyta; class Magnoliopsida; order Solanales; family Solanaceae; genus Jaltomata; species Jaltomata sinuosa. The sequence goes on along the minus strand of QJPP01002739.1, from coordinate 50,964 downwards.
TCTTAGCACTGCATTTCACCCTCAGACAGATGGCCAGTCTGAGGGGACTATCCAGATCCTGGAGGACATGTTATGGGCCTGTGTGCTTGACTTTGGAGGTTCTTGGGATTAGTTTTTTCCTTTGGCAGAGTTTACTTATAATAATAGTTATCATTCAAGCATTGGCATGGAACCTTTCGAAGCATTGTATGGTAGGCATTGCAGATCGCCAGTGGGTTAGTTTGATGGTTAGGGGTCTAGTCTATAGAGTACGGACTTGCTTTGTGATTCTTTAGATAGATTCTGAGTGATTCACATAGACTTCGGGCAACCCAGAGTAGGCAGAAGAGCTACGCTGATCGTAGACTTTGTGCCTTAGAGTTTAGTGTTGGTGACTTGGTCTTCCTTTGTGTATCTCCTATGAAGGTCAAGATGAGATTTTGTAGGCGGGGCAAGCTTAGCCACAGGTATATCAGGCCATTTGAGACTCTTCAGAGGGTTGGTAGTGTTGCTTACATGTTAGCTTTGCCTCTGATGTTTTCAGCTATGCATCCAGTATTCCACATATCGATGTTGAGGCAGTATGTTCCAGATGAGTCGCATGTATTTCAAGGGGATTCACTACAGTTGGATGAGAGTTTGACCTTTGTTGAGGAGCCGATAGCTATCTAGCCAGAGATATCAGGAGGTTGAGATCTAGGGAGATTCCGGTAGTTAAGGTTTAGTGGAGGCAATGTTTAGTCGAGTAGGCTACCTAAGAGACCGAGAGAGAGATGTGGGCTTAGTATCCTTATTTATTTGAGCCTTTAGGTACTCCCTTGTTCTTGACTTGTGGGGATAACAACCCATTTTAGTAGTGGATGATGTAATGACCCTTCCGGTCATTCCCGTGTTTATGCTTTCTTTGTACTATTAGAGCTTTCCTGTAGCGACCCCAAGTCATTTATGACTTGCTGGGACATATGGTTTGGTGCCTGGCCATTCATTTAGTCTTTATGGTCATTTTCTTGTTTTAGAACTTTAACTTAGAAAATCATTGACTTTAGTCAACATTCTTAGCTAACGTGTTTGGAATCAAGTTCTGACAGTTCCCTTAGCTCCGGAGCATGGAGTTTTGTCTAGTTGGACCTTTAGTCGGGGCCTGAGAACTTTCAGTGTGGTTTTGTGTTGCTTTTTCTGTTTTTAGGCCAGTTGGAGTAAGAAGTGTGACTTTGGTTAACTTTCGATAATCGGAGCATCAGATTTGAAATCTGATGATTTCATCAGCTCTGAAACGTCGAGTTTGGGGTAGCTAGATGGTTTGTTTGGGTCCCGGGTGAGCCGGGTTCATTTCGGGTGTTTTGTTGGTTTTAGCTAGTGTTGACTTGGGTCAACATTCCTCCGAAACAATCTCGTATAGAAGTTTCATCAATTTTGTTAAGTCTAGATAATCGTTTCCACTCTAGTAGCATGTTTGGTTTGTGAGTATCGGGTTCCAATTGGGCCCGAAACACCCCGTAGAAGTTTTGATCTTAGCTGGTTTTTCTGCTGCAGGCATGTCCTAAGCGCCAATGGCACCAAGTCAGCACTATCGCGCTAGCCTTCTGCCCGTCTTCAGCGTCGTTGGTTCCCCTCCAGCGCCAATAGCGCCTAGGTGTTCCTTCCTTCCAGTGCCAACGATGCTCATTTAGCATGATCGTGCCCCCACACGCTTGGCCCTACAGCGTGTTAGCGCCTGGCCAGCACCATCGGCGCCCCTTTATATTTTCTCCTTCATGAAATTCCATCTATTTTCACCTTTTCTCTCTCACGCCAAAATCATCTCCCTCTCCTAATTGATTCCTATTAGTTCTTGGCTTTGGGATTCATCAATTAAGCAGTTATTCTTGCTTCCCCCTTCGTTTTGGTAAGTTATCTTCTTCCCCAAATGCTTTTTCTCCATAGCTAACCTCCATTGTTGTACTTTCATAAGCTTGGGGTTCCTTCATGGTTGTAGTTGCTCAAATTAGGATTGTTTGTTCGTGGTTGCATGGATTTCATCCCGAAGGCTTGATCCCTCTCCTCGTGGTAGGTGAGCTCTTCCTCTTTTTTGGTTTTCTTCTTGATTTCCACTCTTTGAATTCTCTTTGTTTGCGGGCTGTTTTGAGCCCTTATTTTTGGCTAAAATCCGCTCAATTTTTAGAGCATGCACTCATGGAAGTGTTGTGATCATCGTGTGCTTTTTCATTTTTAGTTTCGGGTTGTAGGCCTCGCGGGCCCGCTTGTGACCCAAAATTTGACCCAGCTATACTTGTAGCATTATGTGTACCGTTAGACTCATTTTATTGCATAGATTGTGTGTATGATAGTTTGACTGCTATTCAGAGCTTCTCGGAGCAGTTCAGGCTTGGACATCATCATTCTAGCAGCTTATCGTCAGACAACAAGTAGGTTACAATTTTTCCATGTTAGACTTTGCGTATATAGGCTATAATTGTAATAATTAGCATCCTTTGGTTGGGTTTATTATCTTGGCACCCCCATACCTCATTCGCTTCTTCATATTCGTCTTATTCTCACTCTTATGGTTGTAGTATTAGTTGTAGTTGGTAGTATCACCCTTGTGGTCCTGTGTGGCCTTGTATTTGACTCTGGACCATAGATGGTGGGTTACATGGGAATGTGCGTGAGTGTCAGGCATCGATATTACGATTGTAGAGCTGATTATATATATTGTAGAGCGATTGGAGCCTGTGCAGGCGATAAGTCGGTAATCAACCAACTTATTGAACCTATATATATGAATTATTGCTATGTTTTGAATTGATTTAGAGGTTCTTATGGCCTTTATTGATGTCTATGCAGGTACTTTGGATAGAAGAGGAGAAACATAGATATGGACCCAAAAAGAGCCAAAAAGGAGTTAAATGTGAAGAGTTGAGGAAAGCTGGAGAATCTGCCAAGAGATGCGGTGGCTGTGCTACATGCACAAGCCAAGGTGCAGTTCACACCTCCTCCGCATGAAGCTGCAAAGATGACTGAAGATCTGCTAAGGATTGCGGTCGCCATGCGACGCGCACATCCAGTGGTGTGAAATGCACCACTTTCGCACAAAGCCTACCTAGGCGGCTGAAGTCACTGGTCAACCTGAAGCAGGTGTGCGACGCACATACTATGACATGCGAACCGCACGCCGCGTCGCACACCACCCGGAGGGCAATTTTGTCCTAAATTTGTGTGATGATTTGGGAACATATAAAAGGCAATTTTAGGCTTATTTTGTATATACAATTTTGAGAGAGAATTTCAGGAGAGAACTTGGAGATATTTTTGGCTTGTAAACACTTTTCTCCATCTCCATTGAGAGAGGGTTTTCAGTCCAATCTTTGGTTAAAAAATTGTGTGCTTAATTTGACACTAGAATTTGAGAATCAACTACAATGGAAGGGAATTTGATTTAGCCAGCTGGTATATCTTCTTCCCCTTCTATTAGTGGCTAATTTCTCTTGTCTAGGGGTGTATTAATGATGGGTTCTTAGCTAATGGGTGTGGGTGTTGCTAAATAACTCATATAATTACTTATCTGATGTGGGTCTAGTAATTTCACCATGTTTTAATGTAATAATTTGTGGTTGCAAACATGAATTTACCTTACTTGGCTATTTAATTGCTCGAGAGAGAATTTTGTAGTTGTGGATGTGAAATTGCTAGTGGGTACTTGGGAATCTACTTAGATTGGAGGCTAGATATAGCTCCAATCGCGGAATCTCCCATTTAAGGGTCCGAGCTAGAAATAGGACGATCTCCCCAAGCAAATGTTGGTTGGTTAATTAGCACACCGAATGATGTTCTAACCAAAATCATCGGATATATGGATGTTGATCTAGAGATAGCATTCCACTTATGACCAACGCTACCTGTGTCAATAGGTGAGAATTTAAGTGAATTAGTGACTACCCTATCCTATAGAGAATGCCCCATCGGAAATTCACCCCTAGTCATCTAGTCCTTATTGGTACACCTATCTCAATTTTATAGCTTTTATTTGAATTGAATTAGTAGTGACAACTTTCCCAATTCCATAATTTTATTGCTTTGGTTTTGTTGAACAACTAATCTCACTTTGAAATCGCTTCGCACAATCTCTAATGAGATAAATCAGGTCCCTTGGGTACGACCCCGACATCCGTTGGGTTTATAAATTTTGTTTTGACTACGCGATCACCGTGACCTCCTAATTGGAGAGCCATGATTTGAGCGTTCATCAAAAATAGCGCCGTTGCCGGGGACTTGAGTGTTAGCTAGTTTTTGATTGTTTTCATTAAGTCAACTTGAGAGTGCTTGTTTTCTTTTAATTTTTGTTGTTTTTGAGTGTTGATTGAGCAGGCCATCTATGGAAGAAGCCGAGGACAATGAGATCATTGGCGGCTTCGACAATGCAAACACTGTTGAGCCTATGATGCATGGAGGTGTAGGTGTAATCCAGCTACCTCCCACAGTTGGAAATGTTGTCTTCCATGTGACAAGCACCATGCTCCATTTGATTCAAATGAAGGGGCTATTTAGTGGAGCTGCACATGAGGACGCCAACCGGCATATCCAGAACTTTGTGGAGATTGGCCAACCATACATCATCCACAATATCTCCCAAGAGTCCATCCGATTGTGCCTATTCCCTTTCTCTTTGACAGGGGAAGCCATGGTGTGGTTGGAAGAATTGCCAGCTGGATCCATCACATCTTGAGCTGAGTTGGTTGAAGTGTTCACTTCAAAGTTCTTTCCTCTGTCTTGCATGATGAAACTCCAAGATAAGATTACTAACTTCAAGAAACTCCCCAATGAGCCCTTACATGAGGTTTGTCTACAATTCAAGAAGAAGCTTCTCTTGTGTCCAAACCACGAATTGTCAAACAATGTGTTGTTACAAAGCTTCTACCGGTCATTGAACTTCGTGAACAAATCAGTGGCCGATAATCTTGGAGGTGGCACCTTTATGGACCTTGAGTTGCACATTGGATCGATGCTATTAGAATGAATGACCAAGACCAATCAACCTTGGCATACAAGAGAGGCAGAGGTGTCGACTTTGGGAACGCCCTCAACAATCTTGACAAATGAAACAAGGAGAAAAGATGAGGAGCGAGATGAAGCTTTTGCTAAAATGATGACACAAATTGACTTGATGGCCAAGAATGTGATAGGAGCTGGTGTAAAGAAGGTGAATGCAGTGAGTACACTCGAGATTGAGGTGAATAATGTTGAGCTTATGACTGAGATTGATGGTAAGTTATGCTACGTGACGGCGGGTTCTCGCCCCGGGTATTATCGCCCGAGGAAGGAGAATCAAGGTTGGATTAGAGACAAAGAGAGAGATGGAAATTAGCGTGAAAGAGATAAGGATGGTGATCACATCAATCACCGGAGCTCAAATCCTCACATCCCCCCAAAAAAATCGGATTCTCTCTACCAATCGGTCACAAGCAATCCCGGACAATCCAAGATAGAGGACATGTTATCCTTGGTTCTTATGAAGGTGGATAACACAAACTCGGGAGTAAGTGAGCTAAAGAGGGAGGTCTCTACACTTCACCAAATGGTGAGCTCCCATAGCGCCTTGATCAAACACCTTGAGGCCCAAATGACTCATCTATCAAGCCAAATGAACCCACAAATAAAGGGAACGCTTCCTAACGACACCGTCAATAACCCCAAAATTGAATGAGGATTGAGGTAATATCGTTATGATGCGACGTTAAATCAAGCGCTGCTTGGGAGGCAACCCAAGTTTCTTTCTTTGTTTTGGTTATTGGTTGTTGTTTTTGATGTTCTATAGGGAATGCATGGAATAGAGAACTCACAAAGGGAAAGCAAGGCAAAAAGGTGCCATATGAAGGACTGTGCGGACCGCATGAGCAATTGTGCATATCGCACATCCAACCGCACACCAAAACAGAAGGCCTGGAGAGAAATTGAAAAAATGGAGGTAACGTGCATTGTGCTGTAAGGATCGCACAAACCCAAGTGTGCGTCGCACCTCCATCGCACAAGGAAATAGATGCCTGGTCAAACCCAGGGGAGAAAAAGGGACATGTGCGATACCATACAGTCTGCACCTTGGCTGGTGCGAATCGCATGTCGTGGCGCACAGGAGGTAAATTTGAATTTTTAATTGACCTAACCCATTGACCGACCCGACCCAGAGATGACCTGACCAACTCTTCTTATTCTTTTTCTTTTAAAACTACCTCTTTCTCTTCTTTTTCCACCATCTTTATCCACAACTCTCAAAATCCTCCACCAAAACTCTCTCCAAACCCCTCAAACTCCCACAAATCCTTCTCCTCTTCTTACCCAATATTCTCCACCACTTCTCTATGTCGTCGCCATCATTCTCTGGGAGGTCTTGTGGGTCACCATTGTTGGAATTTAAAAAGCTTCAATTATTGTTTTTCCCTTCATAATCTTCACTTGTAGTAAGGTCCCCGATGTTAAATAGTTGTTTTTATGATTATTGGAAACTCATATTGTGAAGCATGCTTAGTAAACTAGCCATGTTGATAATTGGTGAGATCCAAAAATTTGGGTCCCCAATTTTGAGTTGTAATAATGAATTCTCTTAATGTCAACTTGGTAGATTGTAAATATTCACTATGCATGTTGATTGGTAGTAATGTTTGGCCTTAATATCTGTGATGGGGTAAAGTCTGAGTAACCCACTTGTGACTAGTGCTTGACGGTGAAATCTACCAACTTATTAAACATATATCCATGAATTATTGCTATGTTTTAAATTGATTTAGAGGTTCTTATGGCCTTTATTGATATCTATGCAGGTACTTTGGATAGAAGAGGAGAAATAAGGATATGGACTCAAAAAGAGCCAAAAAGGAGCTAAGTGTGAAGAGTTGAGGAAAGCTGGAGAATCTGCCAAGAGATGCGGTGGTTGTGCGACACGCACAAGCCAAGGTGTGGTTCGCACCTCCTTCGTATGAAGCTGCAAAGATGACTGAAGATTCTGCTAAGGAGTGCGGTTGCCATGTGACGCGCACATCGAGTGGTGTGAAATGCACCACATTCGCACAAAGCCTACCTAGGCAGCTGAAGTCACTGGTCAACCTGAAGCATGTGTTCGACGCACACACTGCGACATACGAACCGCACGCCATGTCGCATACCACCCGGAGGGCAATTTTATCCTAAAATTGTGTGATAATTTAGGAACATATAAAAGGCAATTTTAGGTTTATTTTGTATATAACATTTTGAGAGAGAATTTCAGGAGAAAACTTGGAGATATATTTGGCATGTAAACACTTTTCTCTATCTCCATTGAGAGAGGGTTTTCAATCCAATCTTTGGTTAACAAATTATGTGCTTACTTTGACTCTAGAACTTGAGAATCAACTACAATGGATGGGAATTTGATTTACCCAGCTGGTATATCTTTTTCCCCTTCTATGAGTAGCTAATTTCTCTTGTATAGGGGTGTATTAATGATGGGAGCTTAGCTAATGGGTGTGGGTGTTGCTAAATCACCCTTATAATTGCTTATCTGATATGGGTCTAGTAATTTCACCATATTTTAATCTAATAATTTGTGGTCGCAAACATGAATTTACCTTGGCTATTTAATTGCTCGAGAGAGCATTTTGTAGTTATGGATGTGAAATTGCTAATGGGTCCTTGGGAATCCACTTAGATTGGAGGCTAGACATAGCTCCAATCGCGGAATCTCCCATTTAAGGGTCTGAGCTAGAAATAGGATGACCTCTCCAAGAAAATGTTGGTTGGTTATTTAGCACACCGAATGATGTTCTAACCTAAATCATCGGATATGTGGATGTTGATCGAGAGATAGCATTCCACACTTATGTCCAACGCTAACGTGTCAATAGGTGAGAATTTAAGTGAATTACTGACTACCCTATCCAATAGTGAATGCCCCATCAGAAATGCACCCCTAGTCATCTAGTCCTTGTTGGTACACCCATCTCGATGTTATAACTTTTATTTGAATTAAGTTAGTAGTGACAACTTTCCCAATTCCCCCATTTTATTTCTTTGGTTTTGTTGAACAACTACTCTCACTTTGAAATTGCTTCGTACAATCTCAAATGAATTAAATCAGGTCCCTTGGGTATGACCCCGACATCCTTTGGGTTTATAAATTTTGTTTTGACTACGTGATCGTCGTGACCTCCTAATTGGAGAGACACGATTTGAGCATTTATCAGTAGGGTCGATAGGTTGATTGTGAGACGTTCGTCTATACTTTATGTTTTCCGTATCATTATCATGCATACAAAGAGATTTCTATATGTTTTACTATTGACTTGGTTGCGGGACCATGATAAATGGTTTTCTAAATAGCATGGCCCCGAGGGCCCATTTTTGGTAAAATGGTTATAAATGGTTTAGAACTGACTTTCATGGATCTTCTTGGGGTAAGAGAGACTAAGTAATTATTTTATCACCATTTTCATACTTATAATAGACTCGGCTGAGACGTACTGCTGGACAGGTTTTACTTTGGATTTGAGACGATACTAAACTCGGGTGAGCTGAGCGAGATACTGGTTTTACTACTATTTTAGAACCAAATATACTCTGGGCACCCTTATTGGGGTTTTTGAGACATGATTTACTGTTTTAGACCCGGCGAGGCACCAGACACTCATTTTGAGATCACGATTACTAGTTTAAACCCGGATACACTCCGGGCAGCTATATGGCATATTCTGAGATTCTGAGATTTAGTATGTGGTCAAGGACCTCCATGGACCTTGAAAATATAGACTAGGGGCTACGTGCTGAGTGTGCCAGAGGAGGGGTATATGGTGTGGTTGAGGTATACGGGGAAGTTCTTCCATGGATCCTACCTACTAGGCCTATCGGCGCCGGAGGAGGTCTATATGGTACTACGGTTACACGTGGTTTCACATTATTGCATCATATCATACATTTATGTTCGATTCCACCCTTGTTTGCTATTTTATGAGTGTACGCTCTAGTAGTATGGGATTCCAGAGGGTTTGTTTCCACTTATATGTGTTCCTCGGGTGTATGGGCTCCCATTGGGACTGTAGGTAGATTTATTATTATATTCTACTGTCGTTCTGATTCATTTGGCTTCCATGCGAGGCCCATAATGGCTGGTGCGGACCGCACCTCCCTTCGCATGACACCCGACAATAGCTAGAGTTATTGGTTGTCTAGATTAGAGACATGTGATGCATATAACACATGGTGCGACCGCACATCATATCACATATCACGTCATACTATGCCTGAGGGGAAAATTTGTCAACTTTCAAGTGACATTTTGGGAAGCTTCTAAAACTCGAATTGGGCATATTACCTAATAGTTTTTGACACAATATTGAATAGTTTTCCATAAAGAGATTTTCTCAAGGAAAATAGTGAGTGTACTTGATAATTATCATCTTCTACCTTGAGATTCCACCATTTTTGTCTCAAATTTTCTTAGATTCGGATAATAGCACAACTATGAATGGGAATTTGAATTACCCAATTGGTATAATCTCTTATTTCCATAGCATCAGTGGCTAATTTCCCTGTCTAGGAGTATGTGTATGATGTGTATTTGAATTTGGGTATGGGTGTTGCTTAATTGTGTTTATAATTGCTAAATTGATATGGGTCTATTGAATTCTCCATGTTTTAACTATAAAATTGATGGTTGCAAACATTGGTTAAGTATACTGGGTTGTGTTCTTACTTGAAAGAGGAGTTCATGATTTCGAATGAGAATTCAATAGTGGGAACTTGGGATTTCCAGTCCCATTTGAACTTGGGAATTCAATAGTTCAAATGAGAATTCTCAATAGAGGCTAGAAATAGATCAATCATCTAGAAACACCCATTTAAGAGTCTAAGCTAGAAATAGTATGACTTCCCCAAGCTTGAATTGGTTGGTTTAAGTTGAAGCCATGGTGCTTGAATAAAGACCATTGGATAAATGTTTGGAAGATCGAAAGATTGACCTTCATGACTAAAATCAATGCTACTCATATTGTTTGTTGAGAATTTATATAATTAAGCAAGTACCCTAATCCACATTTGAATCCCATCGGAAATATACCCTTATTTCTCATCTCTTTTGATTATAAATCCCCTGTTTACTTTGATTTCTTGTTCGAATTGCGATTGTGATAATTTTCCCAATTCCTTATTCCCCCAAATTTTTACTTGTAGTTATTTGAATGATTACTCTCTTATTGATTGACATAAAATAGTCTCTTAGTGACTCATCATAACCACTCTCTGTGGGATCGACTCCGACACCCATCGGGAATATAAATTTTGTTTTGTTCTGATGATCGGAACCATCTCCTATTAAAGAGTGCTTTTGAGCGTTATCACAAGGTATATTGGGTTCTCTTGATGGGGCGTATACATTGGACACCATGCTTAGCTCACGTTGTTTATGTCGGTTAATAGACTCTCCCATAGAATTAGACTCAGTAGTTGTGTACTAGGCCCTCAGTTCAGTTTTACAGCTTTTCAGTATGCTTTTTAGATTATTCTTGCATTTTAAATTTTTATGTATGATTTTGTTTGGGCCTATGTATCATAGTTCATCTTATAGTTTAAACAACATATCAATATTTTTGCATGTATATATATAGTCAGCTTTACATGTACCTCATGCTCAGTACATTCAAAGTACTGACGCATACTCGATGAACCTGCAGCAGCAAGAATCAGGGACTTCACTCAGATGAACCCTCCAGAATTTCATGGGTCTAAGTCAGAAGAGGATCCATAGGAGTTTATTGATGATATCCAGAAGGTAACAGATGTCATGGGTGTCACACCAATCGAGAGTGCAGATCTAGCCGCCTATCAGCTGAAGGGAGTGGCTTACACGTGGTATCCGCAGTAGAAGGAGTCTCGTTGTGCAAATGCGGGACCAATGGATTAGAACCAGTTCAAGACAGCCTTTTTGGATCGGTTCTTCACACTTGAGCTCAGGGAATCCAAGGTCCAGGAATTTATCAACTTGAAACATAATGATATGAGCGTGAAGGAGTATGCAATCAAGTTTGCACAGCTGTCTAAGTATGCCCCAGCGATAGTAGCTAACTCCAGGGCTCGTATGAGCAAGTTCGTGTCTGGTGTGTCTGATGATGTAGTCAAGAAATGCAAGACGTCCATGCTCAATAAGTAAATGGACATCTCCATGTTGGTTACTTATGCTTAATAGATTGAGGAGGAGAAAATCAAAGAGAGGGAAGGAGATAGTAAGAGGGCTAAGACAGGTGACTTTAGCTACTCTCAGCAGAGGTCAGAGGGTGGTAACCGCTCTCAGTTTCATTAGAAGACTTCAGCTCTACTTGTATCTTATGCTATTTCCCTAGTGCCTAAGTTCAAGAAGGATCGATGGGATAGAGCACCAGGGTCTAAGTCCCAAGGTACAGTAACTAGTGGGCGCACTCATCCAGTGTGTAAGAAGTTTGTTAAAAACCATCAGGGTGAGTGCATGGCAGGTAGTGGGAATTTTTTTGGGTGTGGTAAGACAAGCCACAAGTAGTTGCAATCTGTGGATATTGCTAGACCCAAAAATGCCAATTCGGAGCTTATGGACTTGCTTAAGGTAATTAGAGTTTTCCCAATTTCTGAAAATATTTCCCTGATTCAAAAATTTTGTGCTTGGTTCTTGATGTACTGCAAAAGTTCATTTCTATTATCTTAGTTGTTGTAAAAAAATGTCTTGAGAAGGCCTTTGTTGCAAAGTCCAACTTTTTTTGGCATTCCCCTACATCTATGCATAAGAGGAGAGAGAATCTGTGGAAAGCTCCTTGATTTCAGAATTTACGAACACACGTGGGCATGGTCTTGAGGCCAGCAACATTGCTTTCTTAGAATCGTGCTCTGTAGAGGGTGAAAGTTTTGAGAAACAAATAGATGTCCACTCAGTTCAGGTAAATACTGGATGAATCTCTAGCCTATTGATAATGAGGCACTCGAAAAAGAAAAAAAGTAACAACTTTTAGATTTTACTGCAATGGCTATGTTCACCACAACTACTACAACTTGTATATATATAAATATGATGTTTTTTCGTATTTACTGGATGTATTAGTTCTTTTTATCCATCTTGTGTTACAGAACTATCTGCTATCAAGGATCACTAAACAATCCAAGGGGCTGCCAAATTTGATTGTTCTCTGTGACCAAGGTCACCGTACTCTGGGAGGAGCTAAAGAACAAATCTGTGAGGGTATGATGTTATTGGAGGATGTGTTTTATACTTATTTTGGTCGTATATAGTCCTTAAACTTGATAAATTAGCAGGAGAAGTTTTATCTCAACTACCCAATTACGTGGAGAATCTGGGAGCAAAATACACTGTGCTCTATGTGTCAGATCCTTTTAGGTCAATTTAGTTCCCCTCTCACAGGGAAGTAGAAAGATTTCTTGCTGAAGGTACTGGAAATAGATCATTCAATGGCTGTGATGGAGTTTGCCAAATTAAATTCTCATTTTTGAAGGGCATATTTGTGGTAAGTTGATTGCATCTATCCACAGATCAAAGCTGCTTCTAGTAGTTTTTTTCTCATTGTGGTGAAGTCAGATTATGTCCCTTTTCCCCTTCCTGCTGCTTTTGTGTTTATTGGTTATATTCTTTAATTGGGTTTTGTTCTTACATTACTGCTTCACGTACTATTCCAGGCAATTGTTTTGCTTATTATTTTGATACTAAGCCTTTGCTGCATGATGCGAATTGATACTCTAACAAGGTTTGAGGCCCCTACAGATTCGTAATCATTACAGCTTCTACAAGATAAATTCATATGTTGAAGTGCTCTGATTTCAGCAATGTGAATGTATCTTTGTTTCTATGCATAACCCTGTAATTTTTGTTTATTTGTCAAACAACACTCGCTTGTATCAGCAGTATAGAGTGTAACATCCAATAATGTTATGACCATTCTTCGATTTTTCTGTTATATATTGTTCTCCACGTACCGAGTTTTAGTTACTTGCCCTTGTTATTTTTAAGTTCTACTGGCTATTTTACTGTGTTTAGTAGATATTGTCCGTAAGTGGAAAGCATGAAATCAAGAGCCTTTTTTTTGTAACAGTAGTTGGCGGTTTCCCATCATAATTAAGCAAAATATCAGACAAAAGCGATCTCAAAAAGTCCTAAATTTTGCTAGGCATGAAATACAACAGACTTCTAATAACATCCCTCAAAGCTAAACGGAATATACGATCCAAAAATCCTATATATCGATTGCACTGATCAGAGAGCTCTCAAGGAACAGTCTTCTTGAGATTTGCAAGCTTCTGCCTCACAACTCTGGCTCTTTTAATCTTTGCCGACATAAGCTTGAACCTCAAAATTATTAAGTGTATCCCCACTCTTCACTATCAACTTCCTTCTAAATGAGTTGTTCTCCCTCTTGGTCTTCACAAAAATGACTTTCATAGCCTCAACCAGGGTCTTATTCTTTGGGATTCTTTTTATGTCAATTTTGATATTTGTATGTGAAAGCCTCTTGAAGTTCATTTGTCTCCTCAGCATGCTCATAGCATCAACAAGAGCCCTATTTTGGTCGATGAAGTTGACGATAACAACGAGCTTTCCATAGTTCTTTCCCGTAGTGGATTAGGCTACCCTTCCAAGCTCTAACCTCTTGAATGACATTTTTGGTGATCTGAAGAAGTAGAAGCGTGAGCAGGATAGGAAGAGAGAAGTTGATACAAGTATTAGTACATATTAGCTTAAGTGTGTGAGAGCCAAATTTGGGGGGGAAGGTTTCATTTTCCATTTTATTTTATTTCATTTTCAGCACACTTCACGTGAGCTATAACTGGTAGCATTAAAACTCTATCAAACACTTTTATTGGATTATGATGAATGATGATACAGTCTATAAGTTTTCCTCCCTAAACTTCCCTACTCATCTATACTCTCTCTTGTTTCCTATTCTGTCTCTTCATTGTTTCTTCTCTATTATTTGGTACCAATAATTTGGTATCAAAGTTGGTATCAGAGTCTTGATCCTGCGACGGTGGTATCACCATGACTGTGAATGAAGGTACCAGGTTGAAGGTTGTAGAGGATTGAACTACTCGAAACAAATTGGAATAACTATCAGTAAAATTGGGCAAAATAACAAGAAATTTAAATGTTGTGCATGCAGTATAAATTGCAAGTGCTACATATCAGAAGTGCAGTATGTTGTGCATGTAGCATCGATTGTGAGTGCGACATCTGTATCCAAAGTGATCCTACATCTCCAGGAATTGAAGTTCTGAACTACTATGAAACTAAGATAAACTGACCTTTCGACTTTCACGTGCTTGACGATCCACAGGTAGAACTCGATTCTCTTGTCCTCGAGTGCACTCGAGAGCTTGATTTGTCTAGTGTCTGCTCTAATGGCTAGAATGTGTGGAATTTAAGCTAACTAGAGTTGCTCCCTGCTTGTTTGATAAAATGTCTGAAAGTACACGTGTCCAAGTAGTACATGTATTCATAAGAATTAAGAGCAAGTTCTCTCTTGTTTTAGTTGGAAATGGACTAATTGCTCCTATATGGGATCTGAGGATAGGTTTAAAGATTGTGAAGTTAGTTGGTCACACAAATAATGTCAGAGAATTATTGATGAATATTACTAACATGTTTTTTTTGCATAGATCTTCTGCTAACATCAGTAGAGTGTAGGATATGGGATGGAAGTGGTTTATGCATCCTTCTATTGTGCATTTTGATTCTGTTTGCTCAGGTGTTATCATTCCAATGTATAGCATGTTTACAATAGTAAAGAATACCTCTCTGCTTTTCAATCTCTTGAAGACCCCAAGGTATGATTTGATTCTTTTGTTATTGTTGTTATTATAGAGCAATACATCCCCAAGATATATAGGAATTGTATGATATCTCGAAATATGATTCTTTCAGGTATTTTTCTTAATCTTCATTTTGATATTGGCACAATTCTGTTCACTACAACATGTAACATGTCCTTGTTTCATGTTGGACAAGGTATGTGGCATCAATTTTCATTGGATCCTGTTTAAAATATGCTTATTATAACCAGTAGTAATTCATTGCTTAACTGTTACACTGTATGTTTGAGAACAGAATGTGTAGTCCAATTATTTGAAACAACACCTCACAAATTTATTGTTTCTTGGATGATTTCCAGCAATACTAGAGATTTATGGTTTTATGAAGTTGCGAGTGTGTTTTCTAGTTGTTTGGGGGATATCCAAACCAACACTATTGAGTTAATGGTGTCATTAGGGTGGTGTACATCTGAGTCTTTTATGTAGCCTGACGCACAAGCAGTCCATCGTTGTCTTTGTGAAAAAGTTGAAAAACATAAGAGGGTGGAGTTTTCTGAATTTCCATATGATTATGGTGGTACCATTCTTAAATTTTATATCCTTGTGGAAAAGGTGGTTGCCTGACTTATTTTCAAACTATGTCAACTGTCATCGCTTTTTGATTTTTTCTTCTCCCCTGCAATATGTTCTGGTGCTTCTAATTTCTATGGTAAGCCTATAGATAGTGAAGTTATATGGTTTCAAGAAATACGAAGAGAGTTGTTAGTAAATTGGCCATGCAAAAACAAAGTTAAATTAAGGACATTCAGTCTTGGTACATGTTGGAAGGTTAAATTTGCAAGGTGTTTGATTACAACATCTAGAGTTGAGGTGGTTGAACTACATTTTTTTCAGCAAACACCAATGCTTCTGTTAGTTTAAGGAATGGAGCTGCAATAGTTAAAACTTAAAGTGCAAGAGGGGGGAGGATGAATTGTTATTTTTCAATTTTCTCAGTCGACTATCGAAAGGAATCGGTCGACTATTATGCACAGATAAGCAGTTAAGTAAAAGTGCAGAATTATAAGTGTTGTAAAAATAATTGACACCAGATACTTTTATATTGGTTGGGATGCAGAATGGATCTTAATCCAGTCCTCTTGGGTTGCAAGGGTGTTCTCAACTAGTTCTTTGGTGGTTTAAATTTCATACAAGCTTTGGGAGTATAGCTCCTACGTCTATACTCAATCTTTTTTTTTGGATACAATGCCTCACCAACTATATTTTCTCTCTCCTCTCTTTTTCAGTATACAGCAGAACACAAGGTAAAATAATACTTAATAAAAATAGAGCAAAGAACATGAGATGGTAGAGATAATTTGTATATTTTTCTTCATTATTCAAGGCCCTTTAAATACTTGGTTGAATTAGTCGTTTGAAGATCTTGATGAAGAAAAAAACTCAGGAGATTTGATCCTTGGAAAAGGATGAAGAATATCCTATTTTCAAGAATAAGGTTGGACTAAAAATTAGTCCTTCAATCCGCTGCTTGATTCCTTTCAATATGGATTGATTCTTTCTTAAATGAGGATTTTTGGTGCTTGATTGGTTATCCTTCCTTCTTGAAAATAGACTTCTTTTTATTGCTTCTTGCTTTGTACATGATTTTCTTTCCTTCTTTGGATATTGACCGATTCTTGATTAATTACCCTTCTTTCTTGAATATGGATCTGTCTTTATTGGTTCTTGCTTGGTACTTGATTTTTCTTCCTTTTTGAGTAATGCTCCTTATAATTTTCTTTCCTGCTTAGTACTCTCTCTTCATTGCTTCTTTCTTGGTACTTGATTTTCCTTCCTTCTTGAGTAATGCTCCTTGATATTTTCCTTTCCTACTTGGTACTTGCTCTTTCTATGGTAAGTAGAATTTCTTAAATCATGTATTGATTCAAGATCTTCTCTTTTTTATCAAGGTTCTTTTGGTGAGTTCCTGCAAGGTAAAATTGTCATTTATTAAAATTAGAACACTATCAATCTCCCCCTTTTTGATGATGATTATTTTTAAGGTTTTAATTGTAGTCAACTTTCCTTTTAAGAGGATGTCTACATCTTCTCTCCCTATATTGTTGAGTGGATACTAGTTAAAGACTAGTTGATTGCTCCCCCTACTTCTATTATTCTCCCCTTTTGACATCAATTAAAAAGGAAAACAAGTATAGAGAATAGAGAAAACATAACTATAATATGTAAAACATATGAGACAAATAGTACTACGACAACAAAAGCATAGATGATCGTATGAATTATGTTTAGTACAATATAAGAAGCCCTTGTTTGAGTGAGAGCTTCTAGAATGCCATTCATTTTGCAATGCAAACAGATCAAGGTTTCTACATACTTCCGTTATGGAGGGTGCGGGCAGGGGGGATGGCGAGGAGGTATTAGTCAGTGCTTCTTTCCGCCGATTAGGCCAGCAAGAAGGAATGTAAACATATCAGATTGGGACACCGATGCATTGATAGATGCCAAGGAGTCACAACCCTTGTGTTTATCCTCTTGTTCTGAGCTTGCCACCTATCAAGACAATGGGTCTTGCAAGAAAATAGGATTTAATATTGAGGCTTAAGTCCAGTTACATACCAAAGAAATACATCACATAAAATCTAAAAAAAAATTAAAATAATGCCAAGAGATTTTCTAAGAGTGCAAAATCTTTCTTAAAGCAAAGGTTTAGTAAAAATATTAGCTAATTGAAAATCAGTGCTCATAAAATATAGTTCAATATTACCATTTAAAATATGATCTATAAAAAAATGATGCTTGATATCAATATGTTTAGCTCTAGAATGATGCACATGATATTTTGTTAAGTAGATAGACTAGAATTATCACACATAATCTGAACAAGTTTAAAACATAAATCGTAGTTACTAAGTTAATGAATCATCCATAAGATTTTAGCACAACATAACTAAATAAATATATATTTAGCTTCAATGGTGGAGATAGAAACACATTTTTATTTCTTTCTATTCTAGCAAATTAGAGCTTTTCCAAGAAATTAACAAGTTCCACTAGAACTCTTTCTATCACTTTTATCACCTGTAAAATCTGCATCTGAAAAACCTTTAAGCTTAAAATCACCATCTTTAGGATACCATAAGCTATAAGAGATGGTCCGCACAAGATATCAAAAAATATGTTTTACAGCAGTTATATGAGATTCTTTGGGAGTTAACTGATATCTAGCATATTTTCATACACTAGTATCAGGTCGACTGGCAGTGATATAAAGTAAGGATCCAACCACACCTCGATACTTAGTTTCATCTACAGTTTTACCTTTGTTGTCAGCATCAAGAGTGCATGTGAAACTCATTGCGATTTCTAAGGATTCACTCATTCCAAACTTTTTGATGAGCTCCTTTGTATACTTACTTTGGCTAATGAAAATACCTTCAGCTGACTGATGGATTTGTAACCCCAGAAAGAAGGTTAACTCACCCATCATGCTCATTTCAAACTCACTTTGCATTAAATCAGAATATTCCTTGCAGAATCCAGCATTAGTACTTCCAAAAATAATATCATCAACATAAATTTTAATAATAAGATTTTATGAGTTGGTTCTTTTAATAAAAAGAGTAGTATCAATATTTTCTCCAGTAAAATCATGATCAGTTAAAAATTTTCTTAGACAATCATACCAAGATCTAGGACCTTGCTTAAGTCTGTACAATGCTTTTGATAATTCAAAACATGATAAGGAAAGTTTGGATGCTCAAAACCAGGTGATTTTTTAACAAAGACTTTTTCTTCAATAAAACTATTTTAAAATAGCACTTTCCACATCTATTTGAAATAACTTAAAACCTTTATAGGATGCATAAGCAAGCAGAATACGAATAGATTCTGACCTTGCAACAAGAGCAAAAGTTTCATCGTAGTTGACTCCCTCTTATTGAGAGTATCCTGAGCTACTAGCTGAGCCTTGTTGTGAACAACTTCTCCTGCTTCATTGAGTTTGTTTCTGAATATCCACTTGGTTCCAATAATTAAAGTCTTTTCAGGCTTAGAAACCAGTGTCTAGACTTTACTTTTCTCAAATTGGTCTAGTTCTTCTTGCATAGCCTTTACCCAATGACTGTCGTTTAGAGCTTCATCAATTTTCTTTGGCTCGAATTGAGAAATGAGTGGCATGTTGACCTTGTTTTTGCTTGAAGATATAGTTGCCATTCCTTCCTTTGGGTCACCAATAATAAACTTCTTTGTGTAGTCATGTTCACTTCTCCATTTAGTTGGGACTATTTCAATAGCAAATTGGTCTTTCTGTTCTTCAGCTAACTTAGCTAGACAACCGACTTTCTTGGATGAATACACCTAGTTTTGAGGACATTTTCTTCTTCATCATCTGTGCTATTAGTTTTTTTAACAATACAATTAGTATTATAAAAAATAACATGAACGGATTCCTCAATGTATGAAGTACATTTATTGAAAATTTTGTAGGATCTACTAGAATTTGAGTAACAAAGAAATATATCTCTGACACTTTGAGGATCAAACTTACCGATATTGTCTTTGCTTTTGTTTTGCACAAAATATTTACACCCAAATGGATGAAAGTATCCAATGTTAGGTTTCTTACCATTCCATAATTCATATACTGTTTTCTTTAATATTGGTCTAATAAGACACCTGTTTAGAATGTGGCATGTAGTTCTTACAGCTTCTGCCCAAAAGTGATGTGGTATGAAATATTCATAGATCATGGTACGTGCCATGTATTGAAGAGCTTTGTTCTTCCATTCAACAACACTGTTGTGCTAAGGAGATCTTGGTGATGAGAAATTATGAGTGTATCCTTGTTTGTTGCAGAAGTTTTCAAAGGCTTTATTCTCAAATTCTCCTCCATGATCATTTCTTATGGAGGTGATGAAGTAGCCTTTATCCCTTTGAACTTTTTCACAGAAATACTCAAAATTTTTTAAAGTATCATCCCTTTTAGATAAAAACATAACCCATGTAAAATGAGAGAAGTCATTAACAATAATAAATGCATACCTTTTTCCTCCAATGCTTGAAGTTCTTGTGGGACCAAAAAGGTCCATGTGTGCAGTACGCCAATGGTTTAGAAGTAGACATAATATATTTTACAGGAAATAAATTTCTAGTTTCCTTACCAAGTAGATATGCATCACTGATATGATTCCTCTTGTAATCTAATTGGGCAGCCCAAGAACTAATTCATGTCTGACAAGTTTCTCTATGAGATGCATGCTTGCATGAATAAGATTTTTATGCCATAACCAAGGATCTTCTGAGATAGATGCTAAGAGATGTGTTCATTTGACCTTTTGACAGAATCTAGAATATATACATTTCTATCTCTATTTCTTGAGAGTAAAGCTTTTCGAAAAAACACTATTTTCTATCATACAACCTGTCTTTCTGAATCTTACCTCAAGGTTTGCATCACATAGTTGACTAATACTTATCAAGTTGTATTTCAAGCTTTTCACCAAGTAAAAGTAAGTAATTTTACAAGATTCATTAAAAGAAATTATACCAATACCTATTATTTTCCTTTGGAGTTGTCTCTAAATTGAATGTTCTCCATCAAAGACTTCAATAAATTTAATAAGTTTTTATTGCATGTCATGTTGTTTGAACATGCACTATCTAGATATCATTTCTCTTTTGATTTTGAGTGGTGTTCCTGCAAAATAGATTCATTAATTTCTTTTAGGTAGCCAAGTTTCTTTGGGTCCTTTTGGGTTAGTTGTTGGTTTGGTTTGTTCATACTTAGGTCTCTAAATCCATTTAGTTGAGGTGTTAGAGAGAAACCTACAATTATAATGCTTACGACTAGATTTATCACAGTTGTGACAAGCATGAGAATAGTGTTCTTCAAAGACAAACATTTGAGTCGACTTAGAACCACTAGATCTATTACTGTGTGACTTAGCATTAGTTGACTGCTGAGCTTTGTCACCACTAAAATAGTTCTCGTTAGAGGTAGGTTTGTCACTGTTAGACCTTGTACCAGTTGACTTACTAGAGGAAGTCAACTGTTTTGACCTGACAATACTATGACTAGGAGATTTTCAAAAACTATTGATTTGAAATTTCAATTCATCCTTTTCTTCTTGAAGAAAATCTTTTCTATTTCAAAAACTTTTAGATTAATTTTTTAGTCTTTCTTTTCTCTTTGCAGATCTCTAAATCAAGTCAGCTATGGAATGATCTAGTAATTTTTGCAATTCTATATAATTTGAATAGGGATTAGATTTTACCTTACTTGGTTATCCAATTTCCATGAAGCATATGTCTTTGACATCATCATTTTCCTGTTTAGAGATGTCTTTATCACCCCAGCTACTAAAAGCCATATTATCCCTATTTCTTTGATTTTTTTTGGGTATCTTATTTTTGCTTCTGGCAAATTATTTGCGATGTGTCTATACTTTTCACAGCTATAGCACTTACTATTTTTTTGTTAAATTCAGTGATTTATTTCCCTTTAGAGAAGTTTTACTTACCTCTTCTTTGGTTACTGGATCTTCTGAAGGAGTCTACAGCAGATCTAGTAATCAAAGCAATTTCAGCTTCTCCAATAGGTTCTTCCTCGTCTTCCTCCTGTTCTTCAACAGCTTTGAATGTAATTGTTTTCTTCTTGAATTTTCTTTTTTAAGAGAGCCTTTTCGAAATTAATGAGATCTCCTCTTACTTCATCATAAGTAAGTTTTCTCAAATCCATGCATTCAAGAGCCACAACTTTAGAGAGTCATGGGGAAGGTAACCCTCTGAGAATTCTTGTGATATGATCAGATACATGATAGGTCTTTCCTGCAGCTTTGAGTTCACCAATGATCTTTCCAAACTGAGCAAAAGTTTGATCGATAGATTTTTCTTTTTTCATATAAAATAATTCATATTTATACACCAACAGGTTGACGATGCTTCACTTTATCAGTTCCTTCATAGGTCACCTCCAACTTGACCCACATTTTTTAGAAGTTTCACAGTAGGATATTTTCTCATACTCTTCACTGGTGATGCCATTGTAAAAAACATTCTCTGCTTTGGAGTTTATTTGAATAATCTCCATTTGTTCATCAGTATAGTTCTCTGGGAATGGGATTATCACAAATGATGTTTCCCCTATTTTCAGTTCTCTTTTCATCCTTCTTATATTGTGGAATTGCAATGTCACCTAGCTTGATGACTCTCCACACTTTGACATCATACGATTTGATGAAAATTTCAATCCTTATCTTCTTAGGAGAGAAGTGCTTCCCATTGAAGTAGGGAGGTCTTTTTTGGGAAGTCCCTTCTTGGAATAGTAACCCAGCAGTAGTATTTTGAGCCATGATCTTTTCTCACTTGCGATTAAGCAATGTTGTGTGAGTTCTGATCTGATACCAATTGAAAGTGCAAGAGAGGGGTGAATTGCTATTTTTTTATTTTCTCAGTCTATTATCTGAAGGGATCAGTCGACTACTATGCACATATAAGTAATTAAGTAAAAGTGCAGAATTGTATGTGCTGTAAAAGTAATTGACACCGGATATTTTTATATTAATTGGGATCCAGAATGGATCATAGTCCAGTCCCTTTGGCGTGCAAGGGTGTTCTCTACTAGTTCTTTGGTAGTTTTGATTTCGTACAAGCTTTGAGAGTATAGCTCCTATGTCTACACTCTTTTTTTTTCTTTTGATATAATGCCTCACAATCTATATTTTTTCTCTTCTCTCTTTTTTAGTACATAATAGAACACAAGGTAAAACAATGCTTACTAAAAATAGAGCAAAGAACTTGAGATGATAGAGATGGTTTGTATGTTTTTCTTTATTCTTCAAGGGCCTTTAAATACTTGGTTGAAGTAGCAGTTTCAAGATCTTGATGAAGAAGGCAACCCAAGAGATTTGATCTTTGGAAAAGGATGAGGAATATCCTATTTCCAAGAATAAAGTTAGACTAAAAATTAGTCCTTCAATCCGCTGCTTGATTCCTTTCAATATGGCTCAATTCTTTCCTTCAGTGAAGATTTCTGGTACTTAATTGATTATTCTTCCTTCTTAAAAATAGATCTATTTTTATTGCTTCTTGCTTTGTACTTGATTTTCTTTTCTTCTTTGGGTATTGACTGATTCTTGATTAATTACCCTTCCTTCTTGAGTATGGATCTCTCTTTATTTCTTCTTGCTTGGTCCTTGATTTTTCTTCCTTTTTGAGTAATGCTCCTTGATATTTTCTTTTCCTGCTTGGTACTTTTTCTTTATTGCTTCTTGCTTGGTACTTGATTTTTCTTCCTTCTTGAGTAATGCTCCTTGTTATTTTCCTTTCCTGCTTGGTACTTGCTCTTTTTATGGTAAGTAAAATTTCTTAAATCATGTATTGATTCAAGATCTTCTCATTTTTATCAAGGATCTTTTGTTGAGTTCCCACAAGGTAAAATTATCATTCATTTAAATCAGAACACTATAATAAAATGGTGTATGGTTTGTATTTCACTTTTAATCCAGGTGGTTTATCAAATGGATTGGAGAACCAAGCTGATGGGTTGCCTTTCTAGAAAATGCAACATTTAATAATTTTGCACCAGCACACATGCAACTTCACTAGATAAGTGTCATCTTTCTTCCTTATTCCCTCTTGTAGTCCAGCATATGGAAGCAAATTAAGCTCTAATGATGTTCATATTATATTTTTTTGGTGGAGAAACTTTCACAACACCTTCTACATAAGCATATAGACAACTTCTATTGATCTATGCTTATCATTAATGAAGTGGAGGGTTGCCTCCTTGCTATGAAATTGAATAATTTGATTGCTACAACACCTGAAACTTTATGTCTTCAACATCAATTTCCATTTGATCCAGGAAAATTCTTCTTGAACATCTTCTGCATGGGAGCCCCTGTGCCTAGGCACTGGCAGCTATTAACCTAGCCACTTCATCAAATTCTAGCTCTTCTCCAACTTGTTCCAACTAGGTTTTTCCTCCATTAAAATAGATCAAAACCTCCAAATTCCTCCTGGTTAATCCCATATCTTGGTGGTGTTCATATTTCAAGTCTGTGGTTCATTCGTGTATGTTAAATTGGTAAGTTTCCACCTCCAAAGTCCTTACTTCTCCATTTTATTCCTTTCTTGATCAAGAGGACTTCGAGGTTGTTTTGGGACCCAAAATGAGTCCCGTTTGTGCTCAACTTTTGGGTATGATTTCTTTAACCCATTGGAAACATAATTGTAATTTTTGTTTTTTGTTCATCGCGCGGGCCCCGAGGGTCATTTTCTGACCCGAATTTTGACCCAATTTTCCGTATATTAATATGGGTGTCATTCTTCTCGTCTTGACACATGGGTTATGTTCTTGATAGCATGCCATCTTTGTGAGGCTGTTCGAAAGGGGAAGGCACACGAGTGACGGTTCGTGTTTGAGGTTCGGTCCTAAGGTAGGTTAGGGTTTACTTTTCTAGACTGAGTTTAGTTAGATTTTATATTATATATATTACTGAAATGTTAGGTTGGATTATAGATAGTATTAGACTTAAATATTGTGACTTGTATTAAATTAGCCATTTCGGATATTAGATTAGGATTGTTCCTGTTATCCTTACTCTAGGAGCTCGTTGTATTGTTTTAGCCTGTATAGAATCCCATGTATGCTTTTAGGAGGTTTTAAAGGTCGAGTTTATGCTTTTAGTAGTTTTTGTTGTTAATTTCTATTATTTTGCCTTGTTTATCGGTTGTGTGTGTAATTGTGAGAACCAGGCCATAGCATGGATTTGGATAGAGTTTCCAGGTTAGTTCTCTTGGTTAGAGGGTATTTTGCCCTGTTTTGCCTTGTTGTGTGCTATACTATCTGAACGTGGATTTGGTCCCAACTTGAGATCTACTATGGTTATCGTGATTTTTGAATTTTAAAAGAGTTATCTTGGGTTTTACTACTGATCTTGAAAAAGGAAAGAAAAGTACTACTTTCATACATTGTTGATAAGCTCGATGTTCCCTTCCAGGTGCCCTGATATACAATTTAGGGTTTACCTTTATGCACTTACTGATAAGCTCGATGTTCATTTTGAGCGCCCTGATGCATTATTTTGGGTTTTACTTCTATGCACTTGTTGATGAGCTTGAGATTAAATTTTGGGTGCCCCGAGTATCAGATACCGGGTTCTTACTCGTTTATACTATTATGCACTCATGCATCACAACATCTTCCATCGCATTATATCGGCTTGAGTATATTTGGATTATCAGTTGTCTAGATTGACTTTGTTATTATTTCCTTCTCGTTGGTTTGGTTAGTCCTTTTGTTGGTTTTATAAATAGATTTAGGTGAATCCCTGTATTTCTCTTACTTTCCTGTAATTTATTATATATATTATCTTTCTGCGCTCGGTCGGCCTATGATGCTTACTGGGTACCCGTTGTTTTGGTACTCATTCTACACTCTACATATTTTTCTGACGCAACTCCTAGTACAAGCTACCCCCGTTGATCCTCCCATCATTCAAGGCCTGTTGCAGTTCAGATTGCAATGAGCTCTCTGCGTCTTAGAGACTTTACATGTTTTTTATCTATCATTTCTGTCTATATTTTGTATTTTGGATAGACAGAGTCTGTTGTATAGCTACTCTATACTTTAGACGCTTTTGTACTGGTGGCACCAGGTCCAGGTTGGTTCTCATGTATGTTTTGTCTTCTTGGTCACTTTAGGGCCATCTTTTGTATATTTAGTACAGTTGGTATATATATATATATATAAATATATGTTAATTGCCCTATCTCCCTTATTTTTGTCTTTTGCATTATTGGGTTTTGGCTTGCCTACTAGGGGGTTGTGTAGGTGCCATCATGGCCAGTTTTGGGTCATGACAGAATGGTATCAGAGCTCTAGGTGCACCGGTCTCACCAGTACAAGAGCAAAGTGTCTTGTAGAGTCTTGTGGATCAGTACAATGACGTCTATATCCAATCTACTAGAGGCTATAGGACATTCCTAGGAAAGATTCCATCTTGTTTGATTACTTATCGTGCTTTCTTAACTTGATCAACTTCTAAGTACCTTTGTTTCACTCTTTCTCAGATAGTTCGAATGAGATCAACAGCAGGTGAGAATGAGGCCTCTGCACCTGCAGTTAGAGCCCAAGCTAGGGGATAGGGTAGAGGTTGACCCAAAGGTCAAGGTAGGGGAGGGGCTATAGTGCTAGCTCGGGTCCAGGTTAGGATACCATCACCAAAGCATGAGGTCAGGGTTTAGAAGGTTCAGTATGATTCAAAGGGTGTAGGGCCAGCCCAGCATCCAACAGGTTTTGTGGCTACTCTAGTGCTATAAGACACCTTGGTTTGGTTACTTGGTCTTCTCAAGGGTATGAATCCACCAGTAGCTTCCCCTGATACTCCAATTGGTTCTCATGTTAGAGACGAGGCTCAGACTTTAGCTCAGGCAACAACACAAGGATTAGGAGTTTAGCCTGCTGCTGTGTCTACCTGATTGGAGATATTGCTAGTCCCTACAGTCATTCCACCTATTCTAGCTAGGATATTGTTTGTCTTCTGAGGAGCAGAAGATGCATTGTAGGTTTTTGAGGTTGGGTCCTCCGATGTTTTCAGGTGCTTCTAGGAAGGATGCGCGTGAGTTTCTTACTAGCTACCGGGAGAGATTTCATAATTTGGGGTTAGTTGAGTTGCATAGAGCAGATTACATCGCGTTTCAGCTGGATGGTCCAGCAAAACAGTGGTGGAGGTCATATGTAGCTTGCAGGCCAGCCGGTTCACCTCCGCTTACTTGGGCCCAGTTCTCCGTAACTTTTTTGGAGCAGCATGTGCTGTGTAGCATAAGAGAGTAGTTGATGGATAAGTTTGCCAGGTTGGAGTGGGGCTTCATGATTGTTTTTGAGTATGAAGTTTGCTTCCATCTATACGCAAGGCATGCCACTATGATTCTTACCACCAAGCATGAGAGGGTGCACCATTTTGTCCGAGGATTGAATTTACACCTCCGCTTGGCTACAGAGGGTATGGTAGAATCAGTCCAGTCCTTTCTGGAGGTAGAAGACCATGCTCGCACTATTGAGGGTGTACTTTGTGAGGCCCAAGGGGGTGGAAATAAGAGGCCCCACTAGCAGGGCAGTTTCAGCGATTCACAGGCCCATGGTAGAGGCTATTATGGTCGAGGTCAGCACCAACAGCATTTCCAGATGAATCGGCATGTTCAGGTGACATTATAGATTGTTGAGGGTGAGATTAGCCAGAGTATTATTCCTGTCCCAGGAGGTTCTCATTCGGGTTCCATAGATTATAGTAGTCTCTCTGATTTAGCTAAGTTTTCACAACAGGGTGTGCATGGCTAGGGTTGTTATGAGTGTGGAAAGATAGGCCACTTTACTAGAGAGTGTCTATCAGTACCACACTAGAGGCAACATGATCATATAGTTTAGGCCCTCAGGGCTCCAGCACCACTAGCCAGAGGTGATTCATAGGGTAGTAGGGGTGGTCCCCAGGGTACTAGAGGTGGTCCTCAGTCCGGTAGGTCAGGTGGTCATGGCGATCAAAGCCACATGTATGCAATTTTAGGCCGGATAGAGGACGAGGCTTCAGATGCTGTGATCACAGGTACGATCTCTATTTGTCATCAGTCTGCTTCTGCTTTATTTGATTCGGGGTCTACATTCTCAAATGTATCTGCTTATTATGCTACTCGTCTGGAGTTTGCTTGTGAGTCTTTGCCTGCACCCTTGCGTGTAGCTACCCCAGTAAGAGATTCCTTAGTATTGGATCAGGTGTATCGGGCTTGTGTGGTAACTATCTTGGGGTATGACACGTGGGTAGACTAGATTGTGCTTGATATGGTTGATTTTGATATGATCTTGGGCATGGATTGGTTGTCTTCTTACTATGAAGTCTTGGATTGCTTTTTCAAGATAGCTACTTTACAGATGCCTGGTATCCCTCCTATCATATGGATGGGTGCCGATAGCCATATGTCGAGAGGAGTTATATCTTTCTTGAGCGCCTAGCGGTTGGTTGGGTAAGGGTGCTTAGCCTATCTTGCCTACGTCTATGATACTAGTGCCACCACACCTTCCATTAAGTCAGTTACTATGGTATGCGAGTATTTAGATGTGTTTCCTTCTAATCTACTAGGTCTTCTTCCTAATCGTGACATTGACTTTGGTATTGATGTTGAGCCAGGCACTCAGCCCATTTCTATTCCGCCATAACAGATGACACCAGTTGAGTTGAAGGAGCTTAAGGACCAGCTCCAGGATCTATTTATTAGATGGTTCATCAGGCCTAGTATGTCTCTGTGGGTTGCTCCAATTTTATTTGTGAAGAAGAAGGATGGGTCCATTCTTATGTGTATTAACTACAGATAGTTGGATAAGGTGACTCATTTATGATTGTGTTCATCGATGACATTCTGATGTACTCGAAAAGTAGAGAGGATCATGAACAACATCTTAAGGTTGTACTTCAGACCTTGCAAGACCATCAGTTATATGCAAAATTCACTAAGTATGAGTTTTGGCTTGAGTCTGTGGCATTCATAAGATACGTGGTGTCCAAGGATGGGATTATGGTAGATCCGACAAAGATTGAAGCAGTTCGTGATTGGGCTAGGCCTACTTCTCCTATCGAGGATCACAGTTTCATCAGGTTGGCTGGTTACAACAGATGGTTTGTGGAGGGATTTTCTTCTATAGCAACTTTATTGACTAGATCGACTCAAAAGAATATTCCCTTCCAGTGGTCAGATGAGTGCGAGGTGATCTTTCTGAAGCTCAAGGCCTTGTTGACTTTAGTTCCGATTCTTACTCTTCTGGTCAAAGGTCAGGGGTTTACCGTATATTATGATGCTTTAGGTATTTTTTTGGGTTGTGTGTTGATGCAGCAGGGCCGGGTTATTACTTATGCTTCCAGACAGTTGAAGGTTCACAAGAAGAACTACCTCACATATGACTTGGAGTTGGCAGTGGTAGTCTTCGCATTAAAGATTTGGAGGCATTATCTTTATAGTGTGCATTGTGAGAACTTCATTGACCATCGTAGGCTTCAGTACATTTTTAGCCATAAGGATCTAAATTTAAGGCATCGTAGGTGGTTGGAGTTACTGAAGGACTATGACATCTCAATTCTTTATCATCCGGGCAAGGCAAACATGGAAGTGGATGCCTTGATCCAGAAGGTAGTTAGTATGGTTGCTTGGCGTTCTTAGAAACAGAGGAGTGACCTTTAGCTTGGGACATCCAGACCTTGGCTAACAGGTTGGTTAGATTTGATATTTCTGAGCCGGGTCGTATTCTTGCTTGTGTTGAGGCTAGATATTCCTTGTTTGAGCAGATTCGGTAACAACAGTTTAATGATGTGAGGTTGAAGATCATTTGTAACAGGGTGTTGAGTGGGGAGGCTAGGAATGTAGCCTCATATTTAGAGGGTTACCTGAGGATCGAGGGTCGTATCTGCGTTCCTAGAGTTGGTGACTTAATTAGATTGATCTTGGAGGAGGCCCATTGTTCTAGATATTCCATTCATCCCGGGAGAGCTAAGATGTATCGTTACTTGAGAAAGCACTACTGGTGGTATGGGAAGAAGAGGGATATTTCATCTTTCATGTTTAGGTGCTTGAACTATCAGCAGGTGAAGTTTGAGCACCAGAAGCCAGGTGGGTTGACTCAAAGGATACCCATTCCAGAGTAAAAATAGGAGTGGATAGCTATGGACTTCGTAATTGGGTTGCCACGTACCTTGCAGAGATTTGATGCTATTTGGGTCATTATGGATAGGTTGATGAAGTCTGTTCACTTTTTGTCGGTTCAGACTTCCTACAGTTTTGAGAGGTTGGCTATGATCTACATTCGTGAGATTGTCCATTTGCATGGGGTGCCAGTTTCTATCATTTATGATCATGGTACTCAGTTTACTTTACATTTCTGGAGGTCTATTCACAGTTCTTGAGCTTAGAACCACTTTTCATCTGCAGATAGATGGTCAGTCAGCCCATACTATTCAGGTTCTGGATGATATGTTGTGAGCCTGTGTTATTGATTTTTGGGGTCAGCAGGACCAGTGTTTAGCCTTGGAAGAGTTTGCATATAATAATAGTTACCATTCCAGCATTCAGATGGATCCATTTGATGCTTTGTATGATAGATAGTGCAGATCTCTGGTGGGTTGGTTTAAAGCTTTCGAGGTTAGGCCATGGGGTACCGACTTGCTTCGTGATTCTATGGACACAGTTTGGGTAATTCAGGAGACACTTTGCACTGCCAGAGTAGGCAGAAGAGTTATGCTGACCGGAGAGTTCAAGATTTAGAGTTCATGGTTGGAAACCGTGTGTTCCTTCAGGTTTCACCCATGAAGGGCGTGATGAGGTTCGGGAGGAAAGGCAAGCTCAGTCCTAGGTTCAATGGGCCATTTGAGATCTTTTGTCGCATTGGGGAGGTTGCTTATGAGTTGGCCTTGCCTCCTGCTCTTTCCAGTGTTCATCCTATTTTTCATATCTCTATGCTGCAGTGGTATATTTTGGATGAGTCTCATGTGCTTCAATTGGATTCGGTTCAGTTGGATGAGTCATTAGCCTTTGAGGAGGAGCCTGTTGCTATTTTTGATAGACATATTAGGAAGTTGAGGTCCAAGGAGATTCCATCAGTTAAGGTTTAGTGGCGGAATTATCCTGTTGAGAAGGATACTTGGGAGATTGAGACCGACATACGAACCCATTATCCTCGTCTTTTTTAGTCTTCAAGTACTATCCTTTCTCTGACTTTTGAGGACAAAAGTCCTTTTAGTAGTGGGTGTTGTAATGACCCTCTAGGTCATTTTCTATTTTTCGTGCTTTTTCCGCATTTCGAGCTTTCCTGCAGTGGTTATAGATCATTTATGACTTGTCGAGACTGATGGTTTAGTGTCCGAGCCATTCGGTAGGCCGTTATGGCTATTTTCCTATTTTAGAACTTGAACTTAGAAACTCTTTGACTTCGGTCAACTTTCTTGGTAAACATGCTCAAAATTGAATTCTGATAGTTCCATTGGCTCTGGAGCGGGGATTTTGGTATAGTGGGACCCTTGGTCTGGGTCTGGGTGATTTTGGTTTGGTTTTGTATTATTTTCTGTGTTTTCAAGCCAGTTTAGCTTATGGGGTTGACTTTGGTCAACATTCGGAGAAGACGACTTCAGATGGAAATTTCGTAAGCGTTATTAGCTTTAGAATATTGACTTTGGACTAGAAGGACCTTTGGTTTGGGTCCCGAGGCTTCTGGACTCATTTTGGTAAAGGTTGGCCAATAGTTGGTTTTGGGTGTGGGGATTATTTTGCGTTAAATCGACCTCCGTTGGGATTTTAATCAATTTTGTTGAGTCTGGAATGCCATTTTTAGTTGAATAGCTCAGTTCATTTTTGTTCACGGGACCCCATATGCATTCCTAGGAGTCTATCCGCCTCAAAGTTTGCAAAATTTGGCATTTGAAGCACTTGGTTGCTGGTATGGTGCCATGGTGGGCGCCTGGCCGCACCTGTGCTGGCGCTCCTGCGCTGGCCTATGAGCGCTTGCGTGCCTGTCTTGGCTAGCAAGGCAGTGCGCCTGCAGCGTGGCAAGCGATGTGGCTGGGCCGCTCCTGCGGCGCATGTGCGTTTTGGAATGCCCGCGGGTATGCGTGCATGGGCGCCCGTGCGCTGGAAGATATAAAGCTGGCCACTTCATCAAATTCTAACTCTTCTTCAACTTTTTCCAACTCAGTTTATCCTCCATTAAAATAGCTCCAAACCTCCATATTCCTCCGGGTTCATCCCATAGCTTGGTGGTGTTCATTTTTCCAGTCCGTGATTCATCCATGTACGTTAAATTGGTAAGTTTCCGCCTCCAAAATCCTTAATTCTCCATTTTATTCCTTCCTTGATCAAGAGCACTTCAGGGCTATT
Source organism: Jaltomata sinuosa (assembly GCA_003996215.1). Classification (NCBI taxonomy): domain Eukaryota; kingdom Viridiplantae; phylum Streptophyta; class Magnoliopsida; order Solanales; family Solanaceae; genus Jaltomata; species Jaltomata sinuosa. The sequence continues at coordinate 19,296 of QJPP01002739.1, read as the reverse complement.
TTGGGCCCCGGAAGGAGTCTCATTCGTTTACTGTTTTGTCGCACGGGCCCCAGGGCCATTTTCTGACTCTATTTCCAAACCAATTTTCCATATAGTAATATGGGTGCCATTCTTCTCGTCTTGACACCTGGATTTTGTTCTTGATACCGTGGAAACTTTCTGAGGCTGTTCGTAAGGGGAAGGCACACAAGTGATAGTTCGTGTTTGTGGTTTGATGCCTAGGTAGGTTACGATTTACTTTCCTAGACTGAGTTTAGTTAGATTTTATATTATATTTATTACTGGAATGTTAGGTTGGATTATAGATAGTATTAGGCTTAAATCTTGTGACTTGTATTAAATTGACCATGTCAGATATTAGATTAGGATTACTTCTGTTATCCTTAGACTAGGAGCTCGTTGTATGGTTATAGCCTGTATAGAATCCCTTGTATGCTTTTAGGAGGTTTTAGAGGTAGAGTTTATGCTTTTAGTAGTTTCCGTAGTTAATTTCTGTTGTTTTTACCTTATTTATCTGTTGTGTGTGAAAATATGGGCCCGAGGCCATAGCGTGGATTTAGATGGAGTTTCCTGGTCAGCTCTATTAGTTGGAGGGTATTTTGCCCTGTTTTGCCTTGTTGTGTGCTATACTATCTGAACGTGGAAATTTACATGCTCATATTGCATTTACATACTTATCGTTACGGAAAAGAAAGATTTTTCAGGGTTTTTGGTCCCAACTTGAGATTTACTAAGGTTATCGTGATTTTCAAATTTAAAAAGAGATATATTGGGTTTTACTACTGATCTTGAAAAAGGAAAGAAAAGTACTACTTTCATGCATTGTTGATAAGCTCGATGTTCCCTTCTGGGCACCACAATGTACCATTTTGGGTTTACCTTTACGCACTTATTGATAAGCTTGATGTTCATTTTTGGGCTCCCTGATACGTTATAATGGGACTTACTTCTATGAACTTGTTGATGAGCTCGAGGTTAAATTCTAGGCACCCCAAGTACCAGATACCGGGTTCTTACTCGTTTATACTATTATGCACTCATGCATCATATTCGTTTGAGTATATTTGGATTATCGGTTGTCTAGATTGACTTTGTTATTATTTCCTTCTCATTGGTTTGGTTAGTCCTTTTGTTAGTTTTATACTAGATTGAGGTGGATCCCTGTATTTTGCTTACTTTACTATAATTTATTATATATATATTATCTTTCTGCGCTCGATCGTCCTATGATGCTTACTGGGTACCCGTTGTTTTGGTACTCATACTACACTCTACATATTTTTCTGATGCAACACCTAGTATAAGCCACCCCCTTGATCCTCCCATCGCAATGAGCTCCCAATGTCTTGGAGACTTTACATGATTTCCATCTATCATTTCTGTCTATATTTTGTATTATGGATAGACAAAGTCTGTTGTATAGATACTCCATACTTTAGATGCTCTTGTACCGGTGGCAACAGGTCCAGGTTGGTTCTCGTGTATGTTTTGTCTTCTTGGTCACTTTAGGGCCATCTTTTGTATATTTAGTACAGTTGGTATGTATATATGCTATTGGCCCTATCTCCCTTATTTTTGTCTTCCGCATTATTGGGTTTTCGCTTGCCTACTGTGGGGGTTGTGTACGTGCCATCATGGCTAGTTTTGGGTCGTGACAGAGTGGTATCAGAGTTGTAGGTTCACCGGTCTCGCCAGTACAAGAGCAAAGTGTCTTCTAGAGTCTCGTGGATCAGTACAATAACGTCTGTATCCAATCAACGAGAGTCTATAGGACATCCCTAGGAAATATTCCATCTTCTTTGATTACTTATCGTGCTTTTTTTACTTGATCAAGTTCTAAGTACCTTTGTTTCACTCTTTCTCAGATGGTTTGGATGAGATCAGCAGCAGGTAAGAACGAGGCCCTTGCACCTGCAGTAAGAGCCCAAGCTAGGGGACGTGGTAGAGGTTGAGCCAGAGGTCGAGGTGTGGTAGGGGCTACAGTGCTAGCTCGGGACCAAGTTAGGATACCGTCACTAGAGCATGAGGTCAGGGTTGAGAAGGTTCAGTATGAGTCAGAGGGTGTAGGGCCAGCCCAGCATCCAACAGGTTTTGTGGCTACTCTAGTGCTATAAGATACCTTGGTTTGGTTACTTGGTCTTCTCAAGGGTATGACTCCACCAGTAGCTTCACCCGATACTCCAATTTGTTCTCATGTTAGAGACGAGGCTCAGACTTTAGCTCAGGCAACAACACAGGGATTAGGAGTGTATCCTGCTGCTACGTCTACCTGATTGGAGATATTGCCAGTCCCTACATTCGTTCCACCTATTCTAGCTAGGCCATTTTTTGTCTTCTGAGGAGCAGAAGATGCTTTGTAGGTTTTTAAGGTTGGGTCATCCGATGTTTTCAGGTGCTTCTAGGAAGGATGCGCATGAGTTTCTGACTAGCTACCAGGAGAGATTGCATAATTTGGGGTTAGTTGAGTCGCATAGAGCAGATTACATCGCGTTTCAGCTGGATGGTCCAGTAAAATAGTAGTGGAGGTCATATGTAGCTTGCAGGCCAGCCGGTTCACCTCCACTAACTTGGGCCCAGTTCTCCGCAACTTTTCTGGAGTAGTATGTGTTGTGTAGCATGAGAGAGCAGTTGATGGATAAGTTTGCTAGGTTGGAACAGGGCTTCATGATTGTTTTTGAGTATGAGTTTCACTTCTATCTATTTGCAAGGCACACCACTATGATTCTTCCCACTGAGCACGAGAGGGTACACCGCTTGGTCCGAGGATTGACTTTACACCTCCGCTTGGCTACAGAGGGTATGGTAGCATCAGGCCAGTCTTTTCTGGAGGTAGAAGACCATTCTCACCCTACTGAGGGCATACTTTGCGAGGCCCAAGAGGGCTGCAATAAGATGCCCCACCAGCAGGGCAGTTTCAGCGGTTCACAGGCCCATAGTAGAGGCTACTATGGTAGAGTTCAGCACCAACAGCATTTCCAGATGAATCGTCCTGTTCAGGCGGCATTATAGATTGTTGAAGGTGAGATTAGCCAGAGTATTATTCCTGTCCCACGAGGTGCTCATTCGGGTTCCATAGGTTGTGGTAGTCACTCTGATTTAGCTGGGTTTTAATAACAGGGTGCGCATGGCTAGGGTTGTTATGAGTGTGGAAAGATAGGCCCCTTCGCTAGAGAGTGTCCATCAGTATTGTACCAGAGGCAACATGATCAGATAGTTTAGGACTTCAGGGATCCAACACCACCAGCCAGAGGCAATTCACAGGGTAGTAGGGGTGATCTCCAGGGTACTAGAAGTGGTCCTCAGTCTGGTAGGTTAGGTGGTCATGGTGATCAAAGCCACATGTATGCAGTTTTGGGCCAGACAGAGGCCAAGGCTTCAGATGCTATGATCATAGGGATGATCTCCATTTGTCATCAGTCTGCTTCTACTTTATTTGATTCGGGGTCTACATTCTTATATGTTTCTTCTTATTATGCTACTCGTCTAGAGTCTGCTTGTGAGTCTTTACCTTCACCCTTGTATGTAGCTACCCCAGTAGGAGATTCCTTAGTAGTGGATCAGGTGTATCGGGCTTGTGTGGTGACTACCTTGAGGTATGACACGTAGGTAGACTTGATTGTGCCTGATATGGTTGATTTTGACGTGATCTTGGGCATGGATTGGCTATCTTCTTACCATGCGGTCTTGGATTGCTTTGCCAAGATGTTACTTTAAAGATGCCTGGTATCCCTCCTATCATATGGAAGGGTGCCGATAGCCACATGCCGAGAGGAGTTATATCTTTCTTGAGCACCCATCGGTTGGTTGGGTAGGGGTGCTTAGCTTATCTTGCCTACGTCTATGATACTAGAGCCACCACACCTTTCTTTAAGTCTATTCATGTGGTAAACGAGTATTTAGATATGTCTCCTTCTGATATACTAGGTCTTCCTCCTGATCGTGACATTGACTTTGGTATTGATGTTGATCCAGGCACTCGGCCCATTTATATTCCACCATATCAGATGGCACCAGCAGAGTTGATGGAGCTTAAGGACCGGCACTAAGATCTATTGATTAGATAGTTCATCAGGCCTAGTGTGTCTCTGTGGGGTACTCCAGTTATATTTGTGAAGAAGAAGGACGGGTCCATGCGTATGTGTATTGACTATAGATAGTTGAATAGGGTGACAGTGAAGAACAGATATCTGATGCTGCATATGATGACTTATTTGACAAGCTACAGGGTGCATCAGTGTTCTCTAATATTGACTTGAGGTTCGGCTATCACCAATTGGGGATCAAGGTTGTGCACATCCCAAAGATTGCATTTAGGACTCAATACAGTCATAATGAGTTCCTAGTCATGTCTTTTGGGTTGAATAATGCTCCATCGACATTTATGGAGTTGATGAACCATGTGTTTAGTGCCTACTTAGACTCATCTATGATTGTGTTCATCGACGACATTCTGATGTACTCGAGGAGTAGAGAGGAGTATGAGCAGCATCTTAGGGTTGTACTTCAGACCTTGCAAGACCATCAATTATATGCAAAATTCACTAAGTGTGAGTTTTGGCTTGAATCTGTGGCATTCATATGGGACTTCGTGTCCAAGGATGGGATTATGGTAGATCTGACGAAGATTGCAGCAGTTCGTGATTAGGCTAGGCCTACTTCTCCTACCCAGGATCACAGTTTCATTGGGTTGACTGGTAACTATAGATGGTTTATGGAGGGATTTTCTTCTATAGAAACTTCATTCACTAGATTGACTCTGAAAAATGTTCCCTTCCAGTGGTCAGATGAGTGTGAGGTGAGCCTTCTGAAGCTCAAGGCCTTGTTGACTTTAGTTTCGATTCTTACTCTTTCGGTCAAAGGTTAGGGGTTTACCGTATATTGTGATGCTTCAGGTATTTGTTTGGGTTGTGTGTTGATGCAGTAGGGCCAGGTTATTGCTTATGCTTCCATATAGTTGAAGGTTCATAGGAGGAACTACCCCACACATGACTTGGAGTTGGCAGTGGTAGTCTTCGCATTGAAGGTTTGGAGCATTATCTTTATAGTGTGCATTGTGAGATCTTCACTGACAATCACAGTCTTCAGTACATTTTCATCCAGAAGGATCTAAATTTGAGGCATCGTAGGTGGTTGGAGTTACTGAAGGACTCTGACATCTCAATTCTTTATCATCCGGGCAAGGCAAACATGTTAGTGGATGCCTTGAGCCAGAAGGCAGTGAGTATGGGTAGCTTGGCTTTCTTAGCAACAAAGGAGCGACCTTTAGCTTGGGACATCCAGCCCTTGGCTAATAGGTTAGTTAGATTTGATATTTCTAAGCCGGGCTATATTCTTTCTTGTGTTGAGGCTAGATCTTCCTTGTTGGAGCATATTCGAGCACAACAGTTTGATGATGCGAGGTTGATGATCGTTTCTAACAAGATGTTGAGTGGGGAGGCTAGGAAGGTGGCCTTAGATTCAGAGGGTGTTCTGAGGATCGAGGGTCGTATCAGCGTTCTTAGAGTTGGTGACTTGGTTAGATTGATCTTGGAGGAGGCCCATTGTTCTAGATATTACATTCATCCCGGGGGAGCTAAGATGTATTGTGACTTGAGGCAGCACTACTGGTGGTGTGGGAAGAGGAGGGATATTTCATCGTTCATGTCTAGGTACTTGAACTATCAGCAGGTGAAGTTTGAGCACCAGAAGCCATGTGGGTTGACTCAGAGGCTACCCATTCCAGAGTGGAAATAGGAGTTGATAGCTATGGACTTCGTAGTTGGGTTGTCATTTACCTTGCAGATATTTGATGTTATTTGGGCCATTATGGATAGGTTGATGAAGTCTGCTCACTTTCTATTGGTTCAAACTTCCTACAGTTCTGAGAGGTTGGCTCAGATCTACATTCGTGAGATTGTCCATTTGCATGGGGTGCCAGTTTCTATCATTTATGATTGTGGTACTCAGTTTACTTTACATTTCTGGAAGTCTATTCACATTTCTTAAGCTTAGAACCGCTTTTCATCTGCATATAGATAGTCAGTCAGAGCGTACTATTCAAGTTATAGAGGATATATTGTGAGACGTGTTATTGATTTATGGTGTCAGCTGGACCAGTGTTTAGCCTTGCAGAGTTTGCATATAATAATAGTTACCATTCCATCATTCAAATAGATCCATTTGAGGCTTTGTATGGTAGATGGTGCAGATCTCTGGTAGGTTGGTTTGATTCTTTTGAAGTTCGGCCATGGGGTACCGACTTGCTTCATGATTCTATGGACAGAGTTCGGGTCATTCAGGAGACACTTTGCACTGCCCAGAGTAGGCAAAAGAGTTATGCTGACAAGAGAGTTTAAGATTTTGAGTTCATGGTTGGAAACCGTGTGTTCCTTTGGGTTTTACCCATGAAGGGCGTGATGAGGTTCAAGAGGAAAGTCAAGCTCAGTCCTAGGTTCAATTGGACATTTGAGATCCTTCGTTGTATTGGGGAGGTTGCTTATGAGTTATCCTTGCCTCCTGCTCTTTCCAGTGTTCATCCTATTTTTCATGTCTCTATGCTGCGGTGGTATATTCCGGATGAGTCTCATGTGCTTCAGTTGGATTCGGTTCAGTTGGACGAGTCCTTAGCCTTTGAGGAGGAGCCTGTTGCTATTTTTGACAGACATGTTAGGAATTTGAGGTCAAAGTAGATTCCATCAGTTAAGGTTTAGTGGCGGCATTGTCCTGTTGAGGAGGCTACTTGGGATATTGAGACCGACATACGGACACACTATCCTCGTCTTTTTGAGTCTTCAAATACTATCCTTTCTCTAACTTTTGAGGATGAAAGTCCTTTTAGTAATGGATGTTGTAATGACCCTCCAGGTCATTTTCTATTTTTTGTGCTTTTTTTACATTTCGAGCTTTCGCGCAATGGCTATAGATCATTTATGACCTGTTGAGATTGACGGTTTAGTGCCTGAGCCATTCTTTAGGCCGTTATGCCTATTTCCCTGATTTAGAACTTGAACTTAGAAAATCTTTGACTTCGATCAACTTTCTTGGTAAACATGCTCAAAATTGAATTTTGATAGTTCCATTGGCTCGGGAGCGGGGATTTTGGTATAATAGGACCCTTGGTTTGGGTTTGGGTGCTTTCGGTTTGTTTTTGTATTATTTTCTGTGTTTTCAAGCCAGTTTGGCTTGTGGGGTTGACTTTGGTCAACATTTGGAGAAGACGGCCTCGGATGAAAATTCCGTAAGCGCTATTAGCTTCAGAATATTGACTTTGGGCTAAAGGGACCTTTGGTTTGGGTCTCGAGGCTTCTGGACTAATTTTTGTCCTTGGGGTTTCATTTTGGTAAAGGTTGGCCAATAGTTGGTTTTGGGCGTGGGGCCTATTTTGCGTTAAATCAATCTCCTTTGGGATTTTCATTGATTTTGTTGAGTCTGGAATGCCATTTTTAGTTGAATAGCTTAGTTCATTTTTGTTCGCGGAACCCCAGATGCATTCCTGGGTGTCCATCCATCACAAAGTTTGCAAAACTTGACATTTGCAACAGCTAGTTGCTGGTATGGCGCCATGGCGGGGGCCTGGCCGCACTTGTGCTGGCGCTCCTGCACTGGCCTTTGCACTTTCGTGCCTACGGCGTGGCAAGCGCTATGGCCGGGCCGCTACTGCAGCGCCTGGGCACTATGGCATGCCCACGGCTATGCGTGCATGGGCGCCCCTGCGCCTGGGCGCGGGCAGCTATAAAGCTGGCCACTTCATCAAATTCCACCTCTTCTCCAACTTTTTCCAACTCGGTTTTTCCTCCATTAAAATAGCTCCAAACCACCATATTCCTCCTGGTTTATCCCATAGCTTAGTGGTGTTCATATTTCTAGTCCGTGATTCATCTGTGTACGTTAAATTAGTAAGTTTCCGCCTCTAAGATCCTTCATTCTCCATTTTATTCCTTCCTTGATCAAGAGGACTTCGGGGTTATTTTGGGCCCCGAAAGGAGTTCCGTTCGCACTCAATGTTTGGGTATGGGTTCTTTAACCCATTGCGAACATAATTGTGATTTTTGTTTTTTGTTTCATCACGTGGGCCCCGAGGGCCATTTTCTGACCCTATTTCCAAACCAATTTTCCGTATAGTAATATGGGTGCCATTCTTCTCGTCTTGACACCTGGATTATGTTCTTGATAGTGTGGCAGCTTTCTGAGGCTGTTCGAAAGGGGAAGGCACACGAGTGATGGTTCATTTTTGTGGTTTGGCCCCGAGGTAGGTTATGGTTTACTTTCCTAGACTGAGTTTAGTTAGATTTTATATTATATATATTACTGGAACGTTAGGTTGGATTATAGATAGTATTAGGCTTAAATCTTGTGACTTGTATTAAATTGACCATTTCAAATATTAGATTAGGATTATTTCTGTTATCCTTAGTCTAGGAGCTCGTTGTATGGTTATAGCCTGTATAGAATCCCTTGTATGCTTTTAGGAGGTTTTAGAGGTAGAGTTTATGCTTTTAGTAGTTTCCGTAGTTAATTTCCGTTGTTTTTGCCTTATTTATTGGTTGTGTGTGTAATTGTGGGCCCGAGGCCATAGCGTGCATTTAGACAAAGTTTCCAAGTCAGTTCTCTTGGTTGGAGGGCATTTTACCCTGTTTTGCCTTGTTGTGTGCTATACTATCTGAACGTGGAAATTTAAATGCTCATATTGCAGTTACATGCCTATCGATACAGAAAAGAAAGATTTTTCTGGGTTTTTGGTCCCAACTTGAGATTTACTACGGTTATCATGATTTTTGAATTTCAAAAGAGTTATCTTGGGACTTACTACTGATCTTGAAAAAGGAAAGAAAAGTACTACTTTCATGCATTGTTGATAAGCTCGATGTTCCCTTTTGGGCGCCCCAATGTACCCGGTTTACCTTTATGCACTTATTGATAAGCTTGATGTTCATTTCTGGGTGCTCTGATGTGTTATTCCGGGACTTACTTTTATGCGCTTGTTGATGAGCTCGAGGTTAAATTCTAGGCACCCCGAGTATCGGATACCGGGTTCTTACTCGTTTATACTATTATGCACTCATGCATCATATCGGTTCGAGTATATTTGGATTATCGATTGTCTAGATTAACTTTTTATTATTTCCTTCTCATTGGTTCGGTTAGTCCTTATGTTGGTTTTATAACTAGATTTAGGTGGATCCCTGTATTTTGCTTACTTTACTATAATTTATTATATATATATTATCTTTCTGCGCTCGATCGGCCTATGATGCTTACTGAGTACCTGTTATTTTGGTACTCATACTACACTCTGTATCTTTTTTTGATGCAACACCTAGTACGAGCCACCCCCATTGATCCTCCCATCGTTCGAGGCCTATTGCAGTTCAGATTGCAATGAGCTCCCTACGTCTTGGAGACTTTACATGCTTTCCATCTATCATTTCTGTCTATATTTTGTATTTTTGATAGACAAAGTCTGTTGTATAGCTACTCCATACTTTAGACGCTCTTGTACGATGACACCGGGTCCAGGTTGGTTCTCGTGTATGTTTTGTCTTCTTGGTTACTTTAGGACCATCTTTTGTGTCACGCCCCAAGGCTACCCCCTAGACTTAACATGGTGTTTTGAGTCACAAGTGACCCCAAGCTAACCCATGGTCTAGCATATCTAAACAATTTCAAGTTAAAAGCTTATACTATGCGGAAGCTGAAAACAACTTAATAACTGAAATGGGGAAAAGCCTAAAAACATGTCTGAATATAAAATATATAAAGAGTATAGTGATAACTGAAGAACAACACTAACAACTAAAGGTGAATCTAATCTATGTCTGAAAGCCTCTAACCGATAAGAGTTGTTGTGACATGCCCCCAGCTAACTCTAACAATCTGGAAACTGAAATAACAAGACCGAAAGGTAAAGCATGTCCATTACCCTCGAACTAAGAGGACTTACCACTGCAGCTGCTGAGTAGGACTGGAAATCGATCTAAGCGCGGTCTGGATGCTGAGCTCCTGAAACTACATCATGAAATGATGTAGCACAAAAGTATGAGTTAGTACTTTGAATGTACTGAGCATGCGGGATATGGGCTAAGCTGAACAATATAGGAAATTGAAAACATGGAAATATATATATATACACACATAAAATGAAAGTTATTTGGATACAATGACCAAATACTAACATGAATATAATATGTTGAACTCTATATTGAAATAGATATTGAGTACATGGACAATGCAACATGAATATGACTGTGGGAGACACTATTAACCGATATACCCCAAGATGAGCTAACTGTGGGGCCAACCTGTAACCCTGGATTGAAGGGTATTTGTACCTTGCCAAGGGTACAAACAAGTCTGACGTGGATCCACTAAACTGATGTCCACAAGGGACAAGGGTGTCAAGCCTAATATGATGGCTGACCCTTTTAGAACCTACGGTGGCACCATAGTTCTGGGACTCAGGGATAGCTACTAAAGGTCTCAGCCTAGACTAGCGGGTGAGCCTTAATTCCTTTGTCCGCTCGGTGCTAAGTCTACTCCCAACTGAATATAAAGCTAAGACTGCAACTGGAGACACTGGGTAGCTCAAAATACTGATAATTATCTGAGAATACAACATACATATACACTGAAACATGATAGTATTCTATTCTGAAGCATGTCTGTCTGAATTAACTTTCTAGCAAGCATAAAGTATGAATACTAAATTTAAGACAAGCTAGGGTTACTGAGTTTTGTACATGGGACTATACTAATTCCCCAACAAACATGTATTTGATATCATAATAACTATAGCATATGAATAACAATGAATCCCAAAGGCTTAAGAACCTTAGGTCTGAATATTTCATGAAGAACTGAAGAGCTTGACTGAATTCTAGGGACCTAATGGGTGAAAGGAACCCATTAGTGAAATCCCACATACCTGGAGGAAAATTCTACGGTTGAGCCTTTGGATTTGGGGGTTGAACTTGGAGGAAACCCTCTGGCATGTTCTTGAGAGAGAACGCTTCTGTTCTTGTCTGATATTGCTAAGTGTTGAATTAGTTTAGGAGTAATGGGGGAAATAGAGTAAAAACCCTTTAATTAATCCCAAAATGACCTAGGATCGGAGTTAGAAGAATTGGGAAAAGATCAGAATGCTCCCACTTAAAATCAAAAAGTTGCAGAAAATCCCTCGCCGGACGGGACGCCTGACGGGCGTCAGACCTGAGATGGCCCATCGGCTAGGGCGTCGGAATAGGGCAGGCTGGGATGCCCCCTGGACCATCCCCACGTGTAGACCCATGGCCCTTCACGTCCATAACGCCCATGGCGATCTGCCCGTCAGGGTAAGGGAGGCTGGGACTGGGGTGTTGGCGCCTTCTCACGGCTACCTGATGGCCCATCGGACCTCCGATGCCCATCAGGTCCCCTGTTTGGCTGGAACCTGAGTGACAGGGCCTCTGGACTCTTCCCACAGGGACCATGACGGGTTGTCGTGTCCATGACGCTCGTTGGTCAGCCCGTGGGTCTTGACTGGAGATGATATTTTTTTGAGTTCTTCTGAGTTCTAGGCTTTAAATGCTGGTCAGAATTCTGAGGTGTTACAATATCTCCCCCTTGGAATCATTCATCCTCGAATGAAGATTAACTAAGCTGAGCATGGAGGGAAAGAGCTTCAATCCTACCAACTTATTACTAGAAGCTGATAATTGACTGAGGCTAGTTCTAAGTACATGAAAGCATGCTGAAAATACTGGAATGGCTGGGAGAACATGATACTGAGACTGATATGCATATAAGGAAACTGAGGGACTGGAGAGGAACTATTACCTCAAACTAAAACTGGGTCAGAAGGAAAAAGGTGAGGATACTTGGCCATCATGGCTGCTTCTGCTTCCCAAGTAGCTCCCTCGACTAACTGATTCCTCCACAAAACCTTCACCGAAGCGACTTCCTTATTCCTTAACCTACGAACCTGACGGTCAAGAATTTCAACTGGAATCTCCTCATAGGTGAGGCTATCCTTCACAACCACACTTTCTAAAGGCACAATCGAAGCTGGATCTCCCACACACTTCTTCAACAAGGAAATCTGAAAGACGATATGAACCGCTGCTAGTTTTGCTGGGAACTATAACTTATAAGCCACACTACCAACCCTTTTCAGGATCTTGTAAGGACCTATATATCTGGGACTGAGCTTCCCTTTCTTGCCAAATCTCATCACCCCCTTCATGGGTGACACTTTTAGGAAGACCCAATCATCGATTTTGAACTCTAAGTCCCTTCTCCTCACGTCTGCATAGAACTTATGACGACTCTGAGATGTCTTTAGTCTATCTCTGATGAGCTGAACTTTCTCCATAGCCTCATGAACCAAATTTGGCCCAATCAAGGCTGCTTCACCTACTTCGAACTAACTAACGGGTGACCTGCATCTATGCCAATAAAGTGCCTCATATGGGGCCATCTGAATACTGGAATGGAAGCTGTTATTATAGGCAAACTCTATGAGAGGTAGGTGATCATCCCAACTACCCTTGAAATCAATCACGCAAGCTCTAAACATGTCCTCTAAGGTCTGAATGGTACGCTCTGCCTGACCATCTGTGGATGAAATGCTATATTGAGATTCACCTGAGTACCAACACCTTTCTGAAATGATCTCCAAAAAGAGAGGTAAGTTGAGAACCTCTACCTGAAATGATAGACAAGGGGACCCCATGTAACCTGACTATCTCACTGATGTAGAGTCTAGCATAGTCCTCCACTGAACCTGTAGTCTTGACCACCAAGAAGTAAGCTGACTTAGTGACTCTGTCCACTATCACCCAATGGAGTCATATTGTCTGCGAGTATGAGGTAAACCCATAATTAAATCCATGTTGACCATTTCCCACTTCCAAGTAGGAATGTTAATCTCCTCAGTAACACCTCCTGGTTTCTGATGTTATGCTTTAACCTGCTGATAGTTGGGACACTTTGCCACAAAATCTGCGATGTCCCTCTTTATGTCGTTCCACCAGTAGACTTCTCATAGATCACGGTATATGTTAGTGGCACCTGGATGAATAGAATATCTAGAATTATGGGCTTCTGTAGGGATCTGTTGCCTCAACTCACCCACATTAGGAACACATAAATGGCCCTCGTAGCGAGCACACCATCTCCCCCTTGGGAGAAAACCTCTACTCTCTGCTGATAAATTGCATCTTTCAACTAAAGTAATATGGGATCACTTTCTTGTTTTTCTTTAACCTCCACTCCCAATGAAGATTCTGACCCATTCTGGAATATCACACCACCATCTGTCGTGTCCATGAGGCAAACTCCTACACGAGCAAGCCTATGAACATCCCTGGCTAATTCTTTCCTCTCTTCCTCAACATGTGACACACTACCCATGGACAGTCTACTGAGGGCATCAGCCACTACATTGACCTTACCCAGATGGTAGAGCATATTCATATCAAAATCTTTGAGGAACTCAAGCCATCTTCTTTGACGAAGATTCAACTCTTTCTGGGTGAACACATACTGGAAGATCTTATGATTTTTGAAGATATCAACATGAACACCATACAAGTAGTGTCTCCAAATCTTTAGGGCAAACACAACAACTGCAAGTTCGAGGTCATGAGTCGGGTAGTTCTTCTCGTGGACCTTAAGCTGTCTGGAAGCATAAGCTATGACCTTACCCTCCTGCATCAGAACACAACCCAAGACGACCCTGGATGCATCACAATAAACCTCATAACCATTTAAACCCTCTGGTAGAATCAAAACGGGAGTTGTAGTCAACCTGGTCTTCAATTCTAAGAAGCTTTTCTCACACTCGTCTGACCACTGGAACTTGACCTTTTTCTGAGTCAACTTGGTCAATGGGGCAGCTATGGATGAAAATCGTTCAACAAACCTCCTATAGTAACTAGCCAAACCCAAGAAACTTCTGATATCGGTCAGAGAGGTGGGTATGGGCCAGTGCTTCACTGTCTCAATTTTCTGAGAATCAACTTGGATCCCTTTGTTGGATACCACATGACCAAGGAAAGTGATAGACTATAACTAGAATTCACATTTGTTGAACTTAGCAAATAACTGGCGATCCTTGAGAGTTTTCAAAACAACCCTCAGATGAGTCTTATGCTCCTCCTTATTCCGAGAATAAACAAGAATATCATCAATAAAGACGATAACGAACAAGTCCAAATACTGTTTGAACACCCTATTCATTAAGTCCATGAAAGCTGCAGGAGCATTGGTTAGTCCAAAAGACATAACTACAAATTCATAGTGACCATACTGAGTTCTGAAGGTTGTCTTTGGGATGTCACTATCTCTGACTCTGAGCTGATGATAGCAAGATCTGAGGTCTATCTTAGAAAAACAACTAGCACCCTGAAGCTGGTCAAACAAGTCATTAATCCTGGGGATGGAATACATATTTTTGATTGTGACCTTGTTCAACTGATAGTAGTCGATGCACATCCTGAGAGAACCGTATTTCTTATGCACGAACAACACTAGAGCACCCCATGGAGATATGCTAGGTCTGATGAATCCCTTATCTATGAGGTCTTTCAACTATTCTTTCAATTCCTTAAGCTCAGATGGAGCCATTCTGTAAGGAGGAATCAAAATAGGCTGGGTATCTGAAAGTAATTCCAAAGTCAATTTCCCATTCGGGAGGAACTCTGGGAAGATCTTCTGGAAACACTTTTGAGAATTCATTCACTATTGTAACTGACTTAAGAGTTGGGGTTTTGCAGTTTGAATCCTTAACCCGAACAAGATGATAGATATACCCTTTGGAAATCATTTTTCTAACCTTAAGGTAGGAGATGAATCAACCTACAGGCACTGAGTTACTATCCAGGTGATTTTCTGGGAAACTGTGATAGGGCAACTTCTGTATACCAGTCTAGCTATAACTAGGTCACCAACTAGAGACTGAGAAAGGTTTTGGGAGAGTTTTTGGGCTGACACCAAAGTTTACTGCTATATAAGGAGTTACAAAGGAAAGCATAGCCCCTGGATCTAATAATGCATATGCATCTAAATAGAAGACTTATAACGTACCCGTAGAGCCTAAAGAGCATACAACCTATTCTGGCGCTGACCACCACCTGTATTAGAAGAGGCACCCCTATTGAGTAGGGCGACCTGCTGGAGCTACTGTCGAAATAGCCTGATTCTGAATGCAGGCATCCCTGCCTTTCTGAGAATTTTCAGGGCACTCTTTCATCCTATGGCCTGGCTTACCACACCCAAAGTAATTCCCACTACATTCCATGCACTCACCCTGATGGTTCTTACCATACTTCTTACACACTGGATGAGTGCTGTCACGCCTAAAATTCCATTTAGACGGACAGACACTCGATGCCCTAAAGGCCCGAGAGAACCAACTTATAACCTCTGATTCGTCATGCATATAACTATGACAATTAAGAAGCTTTAACTATAGATAAGCTGCCTGAATAACAAGACCAACATAGATAGGCCCAAAACTTATGTACACGAACTGGCCATTGAGGCCACAACTGTTAAGAGCAAAGACATAACTAAGTTTTACTTTAACATTGGTCAACAAAGCCTCTATAAGATAGACAAACTTAATTTAGGTTGGGATAGGGCCCCGCCTTACCCTTAACTATACAATACCCAAAATATATACCAAAGACTCGATAAAGCCCCGAATCAACCTGGAGCTCACCAACAGCAGCCGAGTGTCCTGTGCTCCTAATGGGGAGGTCTACTAGCCAGAGTACATATGCCTGCGGCATGAAATGCAGCGTCCCCATGAGGGACGTCAGTACGAGAGAATGTACTGAATATGTAAGGCATAAAGTAAACCATATGTAAACAAGAGCTCAAATAGAATCAGGTATCAGTGCATAAACATGTAAATAAGAACAGAACATCACATTTGCTTACACTTGTGAAATCATGTATATTACGTTCTTTGGTTACTCTTCTTTGCTTTATCATCATTGTAAGGCATGTAATACACGTGACCAACTGATCATTGGTAGAAGAGGAGTCCCATGCTAGGCAATTTAACCCCTGGGATGCTGCCCTCATAAATATACAAATTGGGATGGACCCATGCTAGGCTTTCACCCCTAGGCTGCCACCCATAAGTACACAAATAGGGATCGACCCATGCTACGCTTTCACCCCTAGGCTGCCACCCACACATATACAGATCACTTCATTTAGTTTCTTTAATCTTTGAGATTGTTACTTTGGTGGTTGTAACCTTTATTGAGCTCAAAACTATGGACCAGTAGTAGAAGACATGTGAATATGCACTTAAGGCAGTAACAATGATATAAGGAGCAAACGTAGTATCAACGTAATGTTTAGGAGCTTATATGATACAATGAACCTCATTTGGCTTAGAGAATAACTCACAAAGCTTGCTGTTGAAAGTACCTTTACTAGGAAACTCACTTCATTGGTAACAACACAAATATAAGAGGTCATGCCAAGGAATATGAAACTGAGAAACCTTACATACCTTGTTGTGTAACTCGGATATTACAACGAATTAAGCTTCCCTCTTTCAGATTATTTATCTACAATGAAATACGTGGCAAAACTAGTATTAGTAGCTAGTTAACGAATTTGGGCTACTTGATCCCACTAAATCAGTAACTAGGCAGTAAGCTCGTAATTGATCAAACCAAGAGTGTTCCTTTCACCTCTTCTCCTCTAAACATATCTACATACTGTACTACCTTCTCATAAGGTCCCTTGAAACTCTTCCGACTTCACAACATATACCAAACAACATACAAAGGTGTGCAGGCAGCAAATTAACATAACACCCAATTAAGTGGTGTATTACCACACCCTCCTTCCATACTTCAATACAACTTCACACACCCTTTTACAAGTTCAACCAAGCTGTCCCAAATATATACACATAAAACCGCTCCTAAAACAATCCCAAACATCCTTCAACATAATAAGAAAGTATTTTAACTCAAGGATTCCAATCACTACCCCATGGTTCTTGACACAAACACATACAAAATTCTCCATCAAACTTGCATATAAAAAGGGGCAAAAATGGGCAGTAACTTTACCTTAAATTCTGAAAATCTGTCCTCCTAACTTGTACTTCTTCAAGAGCTTGAACTCCCCTTCAACTTAGCTTGAAAAGAGGGAGAATACTTAAGAACCCTAATGGTATTTTATGGCTGCTATGTGAAGTTTAGAGAGAGAGAAAGAAAGAACTTCTAAAATCTCTCTTTTCAAGTTAAAATGAGTGAAATGAGCTGGTCTTAACCCCTTTAAAGGTAGGCTGCTTTGGCCGACTTTCCTTGCTCATTTTGAGCCACAAAATGTCAAGAAGGTGATACACCTACTTGGCCATTTTACCTGGGCTTTGTTGGACTTAACCTTATTGGGCCTTGGCTGCCAATTCTTTCCCTTTCTTTCATTTCTTTGGGCCAGAATGTATTCAAGTGGGTGATGGGTGTACTTGGCCCTCTAAGCTAGGCAAAATAGTCTTAGTAGGTGATGCACCTACCTAGTTCTTTAGGCTGGTCAATAAGTCAAATTAGGTGATGCACCTACTTGTCACCTACTAGCTTAGTTAAGTCAAGCAAGCAGCTCACTTATTTTATTCTATTTTCTAATTTCTAATCCCTTTTGCTTTAACTTAACACTTCACCCTAAATATTTACTCAAATACAACCTTACCATCTTGAGTTTAAATACTTTTGTCATGGTTAACTTGGCCGTTTACGTGCCGAACTGAATGGGGCATTACAGCACCTCCCAATACACATTAAACTATCACTGCTCATATAAGAAACTCGGTCCCTCACCTATATGACAAGGCTATATCAAGTGATATATGAATAGGACTAGTATATGCAGAATACGGGATGTTACATCCTCCCCTTCTTAGGAACATTCGTCCTCGAATGATATTAAAGTTAACCAGCCCAAACAAGCTCAAGCCTAAGTTAAGTACCACTATTAGACAGATAATATATATAGACTTATACTTACTCGTTAATGCCTCAACTTGCCACTTCCACCTTTCTCATCGGACTGAAATAGATGAGGATACTTGGATTTCATCGCTTCTTCCGCTTCCCATGTAACTTCTTCTACTTGTTGGTTTCTCCATAGTACTTTTATGGAAGCTACTTCCATATTTCCTTATCCTCTTAACTTGGTGATCCAGAATAGCAATGGGTACTTCTTCATAAGTGAGATCTCCCATAACTTGTACATCTTCAGTAGGAGTAATACGAGATGGGTCACCTATACACTTTCGAAGCATTGAGACATGAAATACTGGATGGACCGTTGAAAGCTCTCGGGGTAGCTCTAACTCATATGCGACTTGGCCAACTCTTCGAATAATATTATATGGCCCTATATAGCGTGGACTTAACTTTCCCTTTTTACCAAATCTCATCACCCCTTTCATTGGTGACACCTTCAAAAATACCCAATCTCCTATAGCAAACTCCAACCCTCTTCTTCTAATATCTGCATATGATTTGTATAGACTTTGAGCCGTTGCCAGCCGCTGTTGTATCACCTTAACTTTTTCCATAGCTTGATGAACAAGATCTGGCCCAAATAAGGTAGTTTCACCCACTTCAAACCATCCGATTGGTGATCTACACTTCCTCCCATATTAAGCTTCATAAGGTGGCATTTTGATACTTGAATGGTAGCTATTGTTGTAAGAAAACTCAATAAGTGGTAAATGGTCATCCCAGCTACCTTTAAAGTCCAATACACAAGCTCGTAACATATCCTCAAGTTTTTGGATTGTACGTTCTGCCTGACCATCCGTTTGAGGGTGAAAGGCCGTACTTAAATTCACTTGTGTTCCCAAACTCTTCTGAAATGATTTCCAAAAATTCGTGGTGAATTGAGCTCCCCTATCAGATATAATAGAGATTTGAATTCCATGTAGCCGAACTATCTCTTTAATATACAACCTTGCATACTCTTCAACTGTATAAGTAGCCTTAACCGGCAAGAAGTGGGCTGATTTTGTGAGTCAATCAACTATCACCCATATGGAGTCAAACTTCCAAAATGAGCGAGGCAGACCAGTGACAAAATCCATGTTGATCATGTCCCACTTCCAAATTGGAAGGTCTATATGTTGCATATAACCTCCAGGCTTTTGGTGCTCTACTTTAACTTGTTGACAATTTGGACATTGAGAAATAAATTCTGCAATGTTCTTCTTCATGTTACTCCACCAATACACTCCTTTCAAGTCTTGATACATTTTAGTTGAGCCCGGATAGATAGAATATCTTGAATGATGTGCTTCTGTCATAATTCTCT